>JAVTVY010008952.1:0-40000 GCA_036873755.1 Hanleya hanleyi
CAAACTTGCTCTACCATTTACGAAATGGGAAAAGGGAAGAGAATTAACGTCAAGTATAAATGGCATGGTATACACATGTTGTGCATTTTGCTTACGTATGCTTGCCACTCTACCGAACCTCGGACACAATCCATAACATTATCCCATGGCTGTAGCTGTTCGGAATACAGATTCGTGAGCGTCGCTACGTCAGTCAAACCTCATGCAGTGAAATCATTTTCAATATTCATATTCAATGGCAAGACAGAAAATTCATCGAAGCAGGCAGAGTTCCAAATTTCTCTCGCAATATATTCTTAAATTCGCTGTAAATGACAATCCCCCAATCATCAAATTGAATACTTATGCTTTAGCAAACTTCGCTTCTGAAAAATGCAAAGGGAAGAGTTCACAAAATCCATTGATTTTGAGGCTGATTACATCTTTAAGTCTAAATTGTAATAGAAATCTCATCAGTTTGCAGAAAAGTAAAGTTGGCACATGGAGTATATGTTTCCATCTACATGTAGCTTACATACCTTCACAAGATCGACCATCTGCCTGGAGTGTGAAGCCTTTGTCACATGAGCAGAGGGCGCCACCTTGTTCGTGTGAGCAGGAGTGTGCACAGCCGCCATTGTTGATAGCGCAACTGTCCACGACCTCCATTTCGATACCTGATGGGAAACGCACCAAATATGGTAAATACACAGATTCAAATATACCAAACATTCAATATATTTTCAGTGGAGAAAACAGGTAATTTTACAGAAATAATTTTTAACTGATTTATGCCAATTCATAGCTCTCCATGAAGCCCCACACTAGCTTTTGATTTTTGATATTTTTATTTTTTTCCTACGAAAAATGACATTAAATCGGATTTTTTAACATAATAAAACACTGATGTGGCAAAAAAACGTATTGAAGCCATAACCTCTGACCTGTGACATCAAAGTCTCATTATCATCACCGGCATATAATATCGACTGGTAGGTTGAGTCAGACGTCCTATTGTGACATACGTTGCAAAACAAATGGGTGTGATGAGCGACATCATCAGGACATCAACAAATGCATTATGTTTTAGCTTCGTGATGTTGTTGGCATTACAATGGAAATGTCGCCTAGAATATTCACTACGATTGCTCGCAACAAACGATCGTAATCAGACTCCGATGTCATGGGTCAGCAGGTCACGACCTTCGCCATTTCAACACAGGCATGATATTTGAGGGTTCCAAGTTTGGTTTTTAAACTTTGACCATTTCCTAAAAACTTTAAACCGCTATTAAATGTCAAATATATCTTCTTACAAGTCAGCATAAAAAAATAGGGGGTGTGGGAACCATTTGGTAGAGCCTTTAAATAACAGAAATATTGTGTTTATTTTTACAAATGAAATATGATTTTTTTCACTTTTCTTATCCCGTGTTCATACTCTGAATGATTTGTTTATAACAATTCTGCAAAGCTTACATACAACAGCTCTTTAGTGCACTGAATATGTCCGTATTCACCCTGCTTTCTTCACATGAAATAACAAATTAATCTTGGAAATCAGCTCAAAAATCTTGGCTAGGGTGTTTTCAACAGCTAAAAACAGAAGAGTTTGGCAACAAAACGCTATAAAACTTGACATTGCCATCACTCAAGAGAGAGTGGGCATGAAGAAAAGTCTTTATCTCTGAAGATTTACTGCATGTAAGATTTTGTCACGTTGCCCCAGCACCAAGTTTTATTCTACTAATTACTAAACGAGTTGTCAGTGCTCAAATTCCAAGATGGGATCAGTTGATGTGGTACAGTAAGGTTTCTACAATGTATGACTAAACTACTGATTACTGATCTGACCGGGATTAATTTTTGCAGAATTTATTCAAGTTGAACTCAGACAAGGCACTAATTTTATTTATTACAAACCGAACTACTTTAACCTTCACGCAATTTCACATATTGGATCAAACTTTGATCAGCTGCCTACGATTGTCCGCTATTGTTATATAAAGGCTCATTAAAATTTTTGTTTATGTTTACCATCATCGCTCAGGAAAGTGCGACAGACAGGCTTAGTTTTAAAATATTTTCATTTCCATTGCAGAATGAGTTTTTATGTATGAAAAATATGCTGTGAAACAAGCTGATCGATGTATCGATCTTTGATATAATTTGCAGAATATACAAATCAAGGTCACTGATTATGGACTACATCTTCTTGAAGATCCAGGATGATTTCTCGTGTTTCTGGGCATATTTAACTTGGATACACATGTTTTAGACACTAAAGATTTTTTTGTTTATACGTTATGGGCAGCGAGAAAATAACTGATGATGAACAAATAATTTTATTATGAGCCTAATGTAATTTTTTTTGTTTTTTGCATTTTCTGGTGTTACAGATGTGACCCAACTCTCACACCATGCTCAGCATTATGTAATAATGTGTTGCAAAATGTCTGTTCTTGTATAATTTCATCAGCCGCTCAGCCAGGTCTGGATAAAATTGGATCACTTCAGTATTTCCATGTTAAAAATTGCCCTTCAAGTGGGTCGCAGTGAAAATATAGGAGGGAATTTGCCAAAATACAGGAATTTTCTTATTAAAATATAGGAAATAAAGGAGTGTATTAGACAGGTCATGCATTGTAGTAACCCCATGAGGAAATAAAGCAATGTAGACCTATTATGGCTCATATTGTCTCCAGCTGTACAGCGGTACTATGTATTTTGAACACTTTTTTCTGTCTTGGAGAATTTAGGGTGGTTTTCCTTAGGGAATTTCTAGCTGTCCACATTTTTGGCACACCAGGACTGGGCTACAAATGAGAGCTTAAACTGAGTTTGACATTTTGATAGTTTGCCGGATTACATGACCGGGCTGAAAACAAATAGATCAAGTGCAACACAACATGTTTATCAGCGGATGACGGATTGGTTGCGAAAATATTTCACATCTTCTAGACACCTGACAATAGCACGCTAAAGAGCAAAAAACGTATTCATTTTTTGCAGTGTTGAGTATAAGGACTATACACAGGAGCAGTAAAGTGGATGAATAAACAGACATTGCTTTGAAACTAATTGCTGTATACGCCCAAATGTGACAATTACGCCTCATCACATGATGTCACCGTTTAATGCACAAAACAAACATGTCAAGACGACATCTGACAGAATTTAGCATCGTAAGTCCTTGTAACCATGGCAATGACGGAACATCCAGCGACAGATATTGCAAGAATTGTTGAGAAAAGAAATCTGCATTATCCATCTATGACAAAACATTGTGGGCACATTAACATTGTCCTACTGTTACATCAAACTATGGGCCAGACAACTATTTACCTAGCCTAGTGTATTTAGAGAGCTGAAGACAGAGTTCATACACCTTCATTCAATGATAATTCCAAAAAAAATTCAAGCTGATATAGGTCATTTTCCAAGAGTTCACTAGCTCTATATTACACAATTATAGTAATAATAGGAAAGAGATATTGTTGTTGGAACTACAAAATGTTTTCCAGCAGTAAAATAATCTTAATTTCCAGGAGGCGTGTGAACCCTGTAAAGTGTAATCGTAAAAGCTCGAAAAACATAATGTTACTTGGTTAATTTTGAAGTTCTTTACTTTTTCCACATTGCCAGTCTAAGGATAAAAAATTCCCCCAAAATAAATTACCATAACGAAAAGTCTAATTTGTTGTGAAGCGAGGGAACTTGTCTGGCAGTTAGGACCATTATCAAAATGTATGAGTGTTCTTATGTCGGAATGGATACAAAAGAATGCATAACAGTTTTTGTCTGTGAAATGGGAATACATGGGAACTGTCAGCGGGAAGTGATGAAGAACGGGGGAATTTGT
The DNA here is from genome assembly GCA_036873755.1 of Hanleya hanleyi. Classification (NCBI taxonomy): domain Eukaryota; kingdom Metazoa; phylum Mollusca; class Polyplacophora; order Lepidopleurida; family Hanleyidae; genus Hanleya; species Hanleya hanleyi. The sequence continues at coordinate 3,842 of JAVTVY010008952.1, forward strand.
GCAGCGATACTTAGTCTGTCAGCACTGGAAAAAGGTACAAGGAAAAAGGGCGTGAGGGGGGCCAGGGTAACTGGGTACAGTGATATAACACATAGGTATATGTTACATGTACATGTACATTTACTTAAACAGAGAAATGACTGCGCTAAAACAGTTCCCTAAACCTGGACGAGTGAGTGAGTGAATATAATTTAACGTCGCTTTCAACTATATTTCAGTCATATCACGACGAACCAACTATATTAAAGCACCACCCAGCCCAGTTGTGTTCCTGCTACTTCAAAGACAATGGTGCCAGACATCACATTATCCAGTTCCTGTTGCTTCTCAGCAAAATGCATTGAAGCAACAGGAACCTGAACCCACCCAACCACCCGCTAAAACTGGACGAACCAATGATACGAATATACCCAGAAATACCTCAGATGTTGGTGAAAATTTGGCCTGAGCGCATGGAACTATGTACATGGGTGAGGAACATTTCAAGAGCACAATGATTGGATTGGGAGAGAGCCAGGATTTCTTGTCCATGCACATGGAATTGGCACTGCATGAGCACATGGAAATAGATGGATGGACAAGGGACTGAGGTGCGTGCATGGAGGAGTTAGCTAGGCCTGATTTCTAACCACTAGCATTCAGACCAGTTTTATTTCACCAGTAATTTATATTCCAGGAAATTACTGACAAAATTCAGCTTTCTCCAGTAATTCTTATTTCTAGACTGTACTGGGTAATTCATTTTTTTCTACAGTGCATGGCGGAAGGACATAGGACAAAATATTTTGGGTATCAAGGATTTGTTTTACTGAAGTACATTACCTTTCATGTTAGACTTTCCTTTGGCTGCATGCATGGTAACCAAAAATAGCAAAATATTTAACCGCTAAAATCTTAAAGAAATCCGAAAACAATGTAACATCGGAGAAGACATACAATATTTATTCGGTATTAACAATGCTAAATGCTGGTATGGTAACATTCAAGAATGGTCTCTACATGTATTTTAGGAGACGAGTTTAACTATGTAACATGGTAGCCATGTTTCTTCATCAATTTGAATATTCACTGCCATATGATCTGTTTGATCAATATAAATTTGTATACATCTGAGGTGGTTTTCCTCCTCAATTGCTTCTCAATTGTAGCTCATATATAATAATCACATCTAGCGATCATGTACCACAAAGGTACATGATTGTGCGTCTTAAATCGGCAGAGCAGTGGCGATTTAATCTGTGGGTTTGCATATGGATGAATAATGGGAATAAGAGGCATCCATAGAACTTGATCATGGAAATGAAATTCGAGATAAGGACAATGCAATCCAACCCGAGCCGCCAAGCGAGATTGGGGTGTATTTTCCTTCTTGAGAGTGGGAATTTTCATCCCCTGATCTTGTTAATATGGGATTCTTTTTCCCATATAATTTAAATCAGTAATTACTTTAATCTGTATTTTATTAAAAATATCAACAACACACCGAGAGAAACGCTGCTGGATCACATCATGCCTGCAGCATGTGTCAAGCGTCATGACTGGCCACCTGTGTCGCACACGCTCATCTCGCATATGTGTGTGAAATGGATTATCTCAGCACATTATCCCGCATAGGTTTTATGGAGTATTATATGGGAATGCTAGAATGCGAACGATACATGCCCATTCAATAATCAGTACCAAATCTTGGTTATGGAAGCTGAGAATATCTGGACTCACGATAGCAGGACTGGCCGTCGACACCGAGCTGGAACCCTGGTGTACACGTGCAGACGAAGGAACCTTGAGTATTCATACAGGCCTGCGTACACCCAGCATTATCTTTCCTGCACTCGTCAACATCTGCAAAAGGTCAAATTCAGAATCAATCAGTCTGCTACACTAAGTACTCTTGTAACATGGTTCATTAACATTAAACATCTACGAGTGAGTGAGTGCATGTTTAACATCACTTTTTTTAACAATATTTCAGTCATATCGTGATGAACCAATAAAGCACCACCCAGCATTGGTGTTAGCCAGAGACCCGTACACCTGTTCACTGGACAGGCATGTTCCACATTTGAACAGGCAAATATTGGAAAATTTAACATGATAGAGATAGGAGAAAATAGAAAGTGGACAGGTAAAATATTGCAAATGGGATTTTTGTACGGGCAGTTTTTGAATCCTGGCTAACGTTCACCTGCCACACAGCCAAGTTGCTTTCCTTTTGCTACAAAGAAGCAAATCTCTGAAGCAACATGGAACCAGACACCCCACCATCCACCCTGAGGACAGCACACAAGACACAAACAGGACGCTTACAATGGCTCAATAAAGACAAGTGCAATTACAGTGCTAGACACCACATTACCAAGTTCCTGTTGCTTCTCAGCAAAATGCATTGAAGCAACAGGAACCTGTGCCCACCGGGCACCCATCAACTCAAGACCTAGGAACTATCTTCAGGGATACTCACTATAATATAATGCAAAGAGAAATGTGTGACTTGCACAAAACCAATTGTCCAATCAGATTCTGTGATTGTCACTTCCTGTTGTCAACTTTGGCCCGGTTATCCAATTACCACTTCTGGTTTATCTCTCCCAACCAGAAAAGTAGTCCCTGCTTGAGATGAGTCCTTTGCTTCAAAGGGACCCAATCAGTGCTTCATGTGAAGCCCTGGGTTTGAAAGGGACTTCAGTGACTTATTCTATGGAGGTTCTAGAGTCTACGGGATGTCTTTGGGACTTTTCCTTCAGTGCAGTTTAGTTATAGACTAGTAAATCCTCTGGTTAAAAATTCTTCTTGGTGTTGTTCTCAAACTTATTTTAAGTTCCGTGTCTATCTGTAGGGGAACTGCAATGGGACTTCTTCGGAGCTCCAAAGAGTACCAGTGAAGTTTCTCAACGTCCCATTGAATGCCAATATGAACAGCTCGTATGAAGGGACCTCAACTTTGACAACGGTGCTTCAAAAGGGCTTCCTTGATGCTTCCATCATGCTTCATAGCTCTGCTTGCAGACAGTGTTTCAGAGGGACTTGCAGGAAGTCCCTTTGAAGCATCATTAACATACTTCAGATGAGACTTCTCTGAGACTTCCGTCAGGTTATACACATATACTTGCATGTACTTATGCACATGTACTTGCATGTGACTTCAATGGCGCTTCATCACGGAAGCACCAATGAAGCACTTCATTAAACTTCACTGAGGGACTTCATTGGGATTTTTTGGGGACTAGCATGTTGCGAGATGGTTTGGTCATATTGTGAAAGTTTTCCATTGACAAGCTGATAAAAAACAAGGAGAATTCTACATCTTCGGAAATAAAAAAGAATCAAAAGTTTATCATTTTGAATTCTTAAGAACAAATTCCCAATGGAATTCATTGCCAAATGAAGCCAGCTGGGTGGGTTTTTAACGTTGTAATTGTGCAGTCTGTAAATGGCTGCGAGTGCAAATCAGAGACTCTGTTACAAAGACCATTATAGTACCTATGGGATCTTGGATATATCTCTCACAGCAGAATTATATTATACTGGTACGTCATCGTATTTCCACGATGCGATCATCTATTTTTTTTATTTATTTATCTATTTTTACATTGTTCATGTTGTTCGTCATTGAAAAGTAGCAATTGCGACTCGTGCTATTTGTACCGTAACATTCGAAACCCGACAATAATAAATTTTGGTTGAAATTTTGATCGAATCATTGATGTAATCCGTTATCTCACCAAAACTGGAACTTGGACAAAATGCAAAACCTTCAGAAATCAGTTAGGTCATTACAATTTGATTTTTGTAACATTAACTAAGCTGTACATAAATATTAGCGAAGTTTACAAGTGAAACAGTGCAAAGAATGCTTTAACATTGATCAAACTCACCATCGCAGGACCTCCTATCAGAGCGTAATTGATAACCAACATAACACTTGCAGAGTGCTCGTCCCCTATCATTTGCACAAGTATGCTGACAGCCGCCCTTGTTTTTCTTACATGGATCTTCCACTGTAAAAAATAAAAGCAAAGGTCAACTCAGTTTGACTTTAATTTCAGGGTGACAACTTTCCAGTCATTTAGTCATTCATTTTCAATGACATTTTATTCTGTGCACCTAGGAAAACACCTAGCATCCCATCTTGACACTGGAATAGCAGTTGTCTACAGAGAATAAAGTTTGGCTGAATTCTAACAAATAAACAGTTTCAAAACTCGCCAGGTTTCTTACCCAGAATTCCAAGCAATGACGAAGAAATTTTGAAATAAGGCTACTATGTGAGACACAGGCATGGATAAAAAATTGCAACAATATATTTCTATGAATTTTTCAAATGTCAGTTCTACGGGGTTGGACAGCCCCTAAATTTACTGCTGACAAAATTGATGATCAAGTGATTCAATGTCAAGTTTCTGATGTTGTAATTTTATAACTTTACAACATAGTGAGTGCATAGGATTTAACGTTGATTTTAACAAAAAATCAGTCATATCGCGACAAGCCAACTGAGAACCACTCAGACAAGTTGCATTCCTGTTGCTTCAAAGAATCAAATCTTTGAAGCAACAAGGCAACAGGTCATTCAAGTAGACACAAAAATAACTCAATATGACTAACTGTACTCAAATGTCATAAAGTTTACTCCCTGTATTGAGCAGAACAGTTCATGAAAGTTCTCTCACAGATAATGAGGGTCACATTATTGAAAGAATGACTTCAATATAACCATGATAGACAACAGTTCAACTGCAGATCTGGTTTTTTTTTTTACAGAAATAGGGGTGACAACTCTAGTCCTACAGATCCCTCAGAAAAGACAACTCTGTAACTACCTTTGATAAGTAGACACAACTCACAATTCATTGAAATAGGCAAAAATTTTGTAGAACCTGTGATCTTTGATCCAGTGACCTCAAAATCAATAAGCAGAGAGCTATTCCTCAATTATATCTTCATTTAAAATTTGGAGTAAATTGAATTAATAGTTTTAAAATGTCATGCTAACAGTTAAATGGGACACACACACACAGACACTGATTCTATATCCCTCGACCAGGGTCTGGTGGGGGATAATATCCCATGCTCCCATTTGCCTTCTTGGTCATTTTTGGAGTAATGCTAAGTATTAATGGTTTGGGCTCATACATTATTCATGATGAAACAAGCCAATACATTTGCAGGTAGCCACATATTTTCAAGGGAGATAAGCAGATGTATGGCCGAGGTTGAAATAGATGAATAAACGGAAGATCCGACACAGATCAACACCAAATATAGTCATACCGACCTTCACATGATTTTCCGTCAGCCCTCAATCGATAACCATCGTGACATTTACAATGGAATTGTCCGTTATAGCCGTCAACACAAAGTTGTTCGCATCCCCCATTACTCACAGTACAGCCCGCCATCGCTGCGGAGACAAGAGAATGACACAAAATAAGAACATGCCTACAAAGTATGAAACTTGAAGGTATAGAATAAAGGATTAATGATGAGTGATCTTCAGTCTAAGGTCAAACAGTCAGTTGTGAAGGGATATCATATTGAGTCTGTCGATAGATGGATAACTCAGTTTCTGGTTGGAAGATTATATTGTCCAGGAATGAAACAACTACATACATGTACTTTGTGGTATTGGGAAAATATTGAGTGTGTGATTGGAAGGATATCACATTGAGTCTGGGTGAAAGGATATCACATTCAGTCTGAGAGGAAGGATATCACAATCAGTCGGAGTGAAAGGATATCACACGGAGTCCAGGTGGAAGGATATCACATTCAGTCTGAGAGGAAGGATATCACATTCAGTCTGAGAGGAAGGATATCACAATCAGTCGGAGTGAAAGGATATCACACTGAGTCCAGGTGGAAGGATATCACATTCAGTCTGAGAGGAAGGATATCACATTCAGTCTGAGAGGAAGGATATCACAATCAGTCGGAGTGAAAGGATATCACACTGAGTCAAGGTGGAAGGATATCACCTGGGTGGAAGGATATCACATTGAGTCTGGACAGAAGGACATCACATTGAGTCTGAGTGGAAGGATATTACACTCAGTCTGGGTGGAAGGATATCACACGGAGTCTGGACGGAAGGACATCACATTCAGTCTGGATGGAAGAATATCATATTGAGTCTGGACAGAAGGACATCACATTGAGTATGGACGGAAGGATATCACAATCAGTCTGAGTGGAAGGATATCACACTGAGTCTGGACGGAAGGACATCACATTCAGTCTGGATGGAAGAATATCATATTGAGTCTGGGTGGAAGGATATCACATTCAGTCCGAGTTGAAGGATATCACATACAGCGTGGGTGAAAGGATATCACATTGAGTTTGGGTGGAAGGATATCACATTGAGTCTGGGTGGAAGGATATCTCATTGAGTCTGGGTGGAAGAATATCACAATCAGTCTGAGTGGAAGGATGTCACTTTCAGTCTGGGTGGAAGAATATCACATTGAGTCTGGGTGGAAGGATATCACATTCAGTCTGAGTCGAAGGATATCACATACAGTGTGGGTGAAAGGATATCACATTGAGTCTGGGTGGAAGGATATCACATTGAGTCTGGGTGGATGGATTTCACATTGAGTATGGGTGGAAGAATATCACAATCACATTCAGTCTGAGTGGAAGGATATCACTGTCAGTCTGGGTGGAAGAATATCACATTCAGTCTGGGTGGAGGGATATCACATTCAGTCTGAGTCGAAGGATATCAACTACAGTGTGAGTGAAAGGATATCACATTTTGTCTGGGTGGATGAATATCACATTGACTCTGAGTGGGGGAGTATCACATTGAGTCTGGGTGGATAGATATCACATTGACTCTGAGTGGGGGAGTATCACATTGAGTCTGGATGGAAGGATATCACATCCAGTGTGAATGGAAGGATATCACATTCAGTCTGCGTGGAAGGATATCACATTCAATCTGAGTGGAAAGATATCACATTCAGTCTGAGTGAAAGGATATCACATTGAGTCTAGGTGGAAGGATATCACATTGAGTCTAGGTGGAAGGATATCACATTGAGTCTGCGTGGAAGGAAATCACATTAAGTCTGGGTGGAAGGATATCACAATCAGTCTGGGTGGAAGGATATAGCATTGTGTCTGGGTGGAGGGATATCACAATGAGTCTGGATGGAAGGATATCACATTCAATCTGGGTGGTATGATATTACATTCAGTCTGGGTTGAAGGATATCACATTGAGTCTGAGTGGAAAGATATCATATTGAGTCTGAGTGGAAGAATATCACATTCAATCTGGGTGGTATGATATTACATTCAGTCTGGATGAGAGGGTATCACATTCAGTCCGTGGATAGAAGGTGGGTTGAAGGATATATTCAGTCTGTGGATGAAAGGATATGACAATCAGTTTGAAGATGTTTGGATATCAAATTCAGTCTGTGGACGGATAGATATCATACATGGAAAATAATATTCAGTCATGGGGGGGGGGGAGGGGACATTCAGGAAGGAACATGGAAGTTATTACATTCAGTTTGAAGATGGATGGATATCAAATTCAGTATATGGATGGAAGAATATTACATTCAGTCTGTGGATAGATGATGGATTGAAGGATATATTCAGTCTGTGTATGAAAGGATTTTTCATTCAGTCAATGTGTGGAATGATAGAGTTTTTTGCCACAGTAATATTCAGCAAATGATCGAACAGAAGAAACTGACAAAACTTCAAGTGTTGTTGATCATGAGTTAGAATTATTATTACAAGAAACATATCCATAAAATTCCAAGGCATTCCAGCAAGAAATGCTTTGAATGAAGGGTCCGTGAATCTGAGGCATATTGGACGATATAAAACTTTGCAATCTGTTACCAAGAATGCAAACAAAATGCATAATACCCAAGATAACATTACATGTTAATAAGGCAAGATGCAGCACCTTGATATCAATTATTCATGCTTCACCAAACATTCGAAGAAATGGAAATTTAATCAATTTTTAACTACATGCAACAAAGTGCACTAATCGTACGAATTTGAAGCCTTTATGGCTGAGAAACTGTTAAAAACTAAATATTATATCTGATAATAATGCTAGGTGGGTTAGGTTTGACTAAAAGAACTAATGTGCATATGATAATACTTGATCTGAGTAAATACGATTTTAATATTTGGCGTTTCCGTGCAAAGGAATTACAGGTTTAATATATGTTGGGAGTGGGAATTGTACCGAATACCCCGAGTGCAAGTGACAGGTTAATAATATCCCAGCTCAGAATCTAGAGGAAATCTGGAACCCCAGTTTATTTCGAGCAAACATGCATACATGTAAACCAGGACAGAATGTGTTTCTACATCCCATAATCTGAGGCATCACCAGGTTAGGACAATCCCGCTCTTATAAATGGAGGTAAAAAAGGTCGTTTTTGCTCAATAACTTTTGATTCCTTCTTAACCAATCCTTCAAAACACCAGGGGTATTAATTTATCTATTGTTCCTTGTCCTAAAATTAATTTGCCATTTGAAGAACCAGTCAATGTCATTTAAACAGCGCAACAGATGTTTGGCCTATTATTATGCAAATTAGATAGGTGATCATTTATTTTTTTTAATACCATTTGATGTGGATAAATGTCTGAGTGCACCTCAAGAGGATTTTGCCGAATTCATTATGTGAACTCATTTATTGAGCAAAAATGGCCTTTTTCACCTCTATTTTAGAGAGCGGGATTTCCGTAACCTGATTGAAGCTTCTTGTCTGATTTGCTTTTCATTATCTGAAAACTGCACAATGAATCCATCAGAATCAACCATGATGTCATTGGCTGCATGTTCCTTCAGTTAAAAGTCAATAATAAGCTGTTCAATTTACGACTGATGATTGAATTAACCAATCATATAGTTTTAAACTGGAATATATCCCATAATGCAATGGTATTTCTAAAATGAATTTGAACCAGATTTGATTTATTTAATATCAAATACTTAGGGCATGTCGAAGCTGGAATGCAACTTCTCTAGATTTTGAGCATCAATACTGGTGAAAATATCCAAAAGGAGGAATGTTATCACCTGTTTATGAGAATTAATATTAAACATTTATTTTTTATCCATGAAATAAAGCAATAACTAGAATCTGAAAGCAAGTTAACGCTGCAATCCTGAAAGTCAAATGAAGTCTAAATAATAAGGCTGCTGAGTTAAAATTAGCTCAAACAAGGCAAATATAAGTTGCTTTGCATAAATCATCAAAGAAAAACTTCAAAATAACAGGCTCTAAAATGACTTTGTTACAAAATGTGCCTAAACGCCAGACTAATTTTCCTGTTACTGGTGTGCCTAGCTACAAAGAAAAAATCTAAAACTGAAAGTAATTATTAACTAATGATTATTAAATAAATTTCCTGTAATTTAGCCAACACAAAATGGGATGAGATTGGGGCATCAAATCCTGAGGATGGAAAAGGGAATACAGGGTGGATATGTTTTTCCCCCATCACCAGGAAGAATTTTATATAGATTTCTGAATAATAGATTTTCCATATTCTCATTCAATATTAAAATGTTTACCTCTGTCCACATTCTCCAAACATCAAAATGTGTAATTTGAAATAAATCCCTCTCATAATTTATAAATCCCTTATTTCAAAATATGTTAAAACGAGCTCATTTTAATCGTCTACTACAACAGATATAGAATCGACCACAAGGAGCGTACGGGCTTAAAGTCAAAGACACAGAAAAATGATACAAATATTCAATTTAATTTTTAATATACTAATTTCAAATACCCAGTATATGTTAATTTCATAGAAGATTTATTATTTGAGAGATTTGTGTTTAAAGCAGTTAATATAAAGAGCAATGCAGTCTGTATCATTTTCTTAGTGTAACCATGTTCGGTAACTGGTTATAGCTATAGTTCACTCCCGCCCCACCCTCTACATGTAAATCCTAATGTTCCAGATGATATAATATTTAGTAATTTCATTAGATCATGCAGTAGTACATGTTAGCATCATTTTATTTGGAGAATGCAGACAAGCGCAAACATTTAACACATGCATGCCGAAGATAAATATTAAAGTCCCCATTCAAAACCCGGCAAAACTTCAGCCGAACAAGTTAAACTTTGAATGAGGACACCGAATTGAAAATTTAAATGTAATCCCCAATCAACATTTTTGGATACAAATATGATTAATTCGATTCCATTTCAAACTTCTTATCAGAATATGAAATTGGGTGTCTTGTCTTTCGAGGATTATCAATTGGATGTATAATAGCCTTCCGAGGCTGAGAAAACTACTAAAGTTACACAAACTCAAATAAGTTATCAGTACCTGGATTACTAAATTGAACATGAATAGTTGATACTGGTACCAGGAGACATCTGGATTTACTAAACTTCCATTCGAATAATTTGCTCAATTGACTACACAAAGTTAGATACTTTTTCTATTGTGATACTAGGAGAACTTTGTATTCATTGTTTAATATATATTAGTATTACAAATTTGAAATATGGCCCTACTGGTCATGGCCATCATGGAAGAAACCATATTACAGCATTCTTGTGAAGTGCCACCTACTGGATTACTTGAAGTTGAGATTTTGAAACCTTTTGATCAAATCCCCCAAACTCACTTGGTCCAGAACCCCCATTTTGTTCTCTACTATGGCAAATGAAGTCTGAGACTATGTGATTCATCATTCTTTAGTAACACATTAGATAGTGCCACACAATAATGCCTTCCTCAGTTACCCTCTCTTTATCTTGAAATGGAACAGGAGTAATCATTTCTGCAATAAATATGAGATGCTCCCTCCCAGTAAATGGTAAATATAGAGTAATAGGCGCAACAGAATATAAGTGACCAAGGCTGTAAGAGAGAGATCTTTTGATTGGTTACCATGGACTTTCATATTTAGCATAGCAATATACGGCTGCTCAGGCTGGTTGTAATAGCCTGGATGTCGGTTACCTGAAAACAGAAGCGAGGATAAATGCATTTAGACAATATGATTGGACGATGCACAATTTGCCTTGTGTGATGAAATATAAACTTCGCCCACAGTAAAACTTGAATCTCGCCATTCTAAAATCATCTCCAACTACAACGAATGCTCACATACATGTATATATTAACAGAATTGAGGTTTTGCTGATCTACCATGTGAGTGGGATCTCAATGGCATGATCCCAGTAGAATGTTGAATTCCCAATTGCATGCCGGAATCCCAGTGGAAATCCCGGTGGACTACCAGCATCCCGGTGAGAGTGCCGGGATCCTGGTGGACTACCAGCATCCCGATGGGAGTGCCCGGATATCAGTGGACTATATAAGAATCCCAAGGGAATACCAGCATCCCAGTGGACTACCAGCATCCCAGTGCCCAGATTCCGGTGGGAGTGCCGAAATCCCAGTTGGAGTGCCAGAATACCAGTTGGACAGCTGGCATCCCGGTGGAAGTACCGGGATCCTGGTGAACTACCAGCATCCCAGTGAGAGTGCCGGGATCCCTGTGGGAGTGTTCAGATCCCAGTGGACTATGAGAATTCCAGTGGGAGTGCCGGAATCTCAGTGGATGCCAAAACAAAGAGCCCAGCAAAGATATTTGAATCTCTTTTTTTTTAAACTGCATATCAGGAGACAAAACCTCAACTCTGTTTTCATCAGCAGTTTTGTGCAGGAAGTTTTCCTATGCTAAATGCATTCATAAAGTGAGCCTTGTCATATACTATGAACATGCTGATTAATGACACTACTTCAGTTAACGAACAATGAATAAATATAACAAGAAACAATATGCTTTCTGTATTACTTTTAAATGTTAGTTTCCAATACATCTCACTGATGTTATATTATATTAAGTCGAGAAAGACAAGTCTTTAATAATTTCAACCCAGGTGTTCAATACGAGAGTCAAATTTGAATGTAAATGATGTCATGCATATTTAGTATTCACTTCCTAGTAATTCCTGGAGGTATACATGTAGCTGTCTCAACTACGACAACATATTTTAAGGAAATAAATGGATGGAAAACTGATGAAAGGACAAGATCATTCAAACCCGAAGTTTGAATGGGAAGACATATAGCTTATGATACAACAACAATCCTACAGATCATGGGGTTTGGGTCAATTATAAAGATTAAATAATGTTTTAAGAATTTGATTGAATAATGTGAATACGCTGAACAGAATATGTTATTGTACTTGTGAATCCATTGGATGGATAATGTATTTGTGAATACTGTATTTGTGAATACACAGGATGGATATTGTATTTGTGAATACACTGGATGGCTATTGTATTTCTGAATACTGTATTTGTGAATACACTGGGTGGATAAGGTATTTCTGAATACTGTATTTGTGAATACACATGATACACTGGGTGGATATTGTATCTATGAATACACTGGATGGATATTGTATTTGTGAATACACTGGATGGATATTTTATTTGTGAATACACTGGATGGATATTTTATTTGTGAATACACAGGATGGATTTGTATTTGTAAATACACTGGATGGATATTGTATTTGTGAATACTGTATTTGTGAATACACATGATACACTGGGTGGATATTGTATTTATGAATACACTGGATGGATATTGTATTTGTGAATACACTAGATGGATATTGTATTTGGGAATACACTGGGTGGATATTGTATTTGTGAATACACTGGATGGATATTGTATTTGTGAATACACTAGATGGATATTGTATTTGTGAATACACTGGATGGATATTTTATTTGTGAATACACTGGATGGATATTTTATTTGTGAATACACTGGGTGAATATTGTATTTGTGAATACACAGGATGGATATTGTATTTGTGAATACACTAGATGGATATTGTATTTGTGAATACACTGGATGAATATTGTATTTGTGAATACACTGGATGGATATTGTATTTGTGAATACACTGGATGGATATTGTATTTGTGAATACACTGGATGGATATTTTATTTGTGAATACACTAGATGAATATTGTATGTGTGAATACACAGGATGGATATTGTATTTGTGAATACACTGGATGGATATTTTATTTGTCAATACACTGGATGGATATTATATTTGTGAATACACAGGATGAATATTGTATTTGTGAATACACTGGGTGGATATTGTATTTGTGAATACACTGGATGAATATTGTATTTGTGAATACACAGGATGGATATTGTATTTGTGAATATACTGGATGGATATTGTATTTGTGAATACACAGGATGGATATTGTATTTGTGAATACACAGGATGGATATTGTATTTGTGAATACACAGGATGGATATTGTATTTGTGAATACACAGGATGGATATTGTATTTCTGAATACACTGGGTGGATATTGTATTTGTGAATACACTGGATGGATATTGTATTTCTGAATACTGCATTTGTGAATACACAGGATGGATATTGTATTTCTGAATACTGTATTTGTGAATACACAGGATGGATATTATATTTGTGTATACACTGGATGGATATTGTATTTCTGAATACTGTATTTGTGAATACACAGGATGGATATTGTATTTCCGAATATACTGGATGGATATTGTATTTGTGAATACAATGGGTGGATATTATATTTATGAATACACTGGATGGATTTGGTATTGTGAATACATAGGATGAATATTGTAAGGGTGAGTGAATAGGGTTTAACATTGCTTTCAATATTATTTCAGTCATATTGCGGTGGACCAACTAAGCCCCACCCAGCCAAGTTGCATTCCTGCTGCTTGGATATTGTATTTGTGAATAGATTGGATGAATATTGTATTTGTGAATGGACTAGAAGGATATTGTATTTGTGAATACAGTGGATGGATATCATATTGGCGAATACACTTGATGGATATTTTTTATTTGTGAATATACTGAACTGAGTGAATATTCTGAATAAACTGGGTGAATAATCTGAATAAACTGGGTGAATATTTAGAATAAACTGGGTGAATGTTCTCAATAAAACGGGTGAACATATTGAATACATGTACACTGACTTGGTGAATATTCCAAGGACACTGGTAACATATAATTTGAATACGCTGGATGGATAAGGTGGATCTTGCGAGATGAATCGCGTGAAATATTATACATTTGTACATGCTAAATTTGGAAGCACATTGGGTGAATATTATGAATATACATGGTGTCTTTTGGATATACTGGGTGAATACATGAATAATCTGAGTAGAAATGCTGAGGCGAAAATTGTGAATACACAGCGTGAATATTTTGAATACACAAATAAATGTGCTGAATTTTGTGCCAGATAAATGCTGTGAATATGCTTGGTTGATGCGGGACTGCATAGCTTGGGAGAATACTGAAGAGGCTGTGGGTGAATACTCTGAATATAGATGAATAATTCACTCTACTATCCCTCTCATTGTATAATAATAATGTCAAGTTGATCAGTGGATCTATAGCAATTGGTGAACCGATAGGAAAGAAAATAAATATGTTTTCATCCGCATGAACTTCATCAGCTTACTTTTACTGTTCATGAATACCGACATTTACATAAATAAAATATATACAGTCTGTGAAAGTTTATTGTGGGATGTCTTCTTGGAGTCACTATCAAATACAAACTTAAACTGTTTGAGAGATGTGAAAACAAAGCTGAATTATTATTTACAGAGAGCAAATTAACTTTGGTTTGAGGGTATATACTAAAACAGAAGCTAAGTTTGGAGGGCACGGCTCGGCTCGTAATGAGTTGATTAGCATGTTATAATAAAAATCCCCTATTCGCTCTATAAGAGGGAAAAGTGTGGAACTAACCTCACTGCTCCAGGTACCGTACGACACTTTCCCGATTCAAATATTTCTGCATACTGAATCTCCACACAAGCGGACACTCTATATGTTCACTGGACAAAATCACATTTGACTCAAAGGGACATGACCCACAATGACATTCTCCGTAATGTAAGATTTCCATTCACTACATCATTGGGCAACTGACCAATCAGCAAAAAAGAGGCCCTGTTGTGCGAACTGGCGGAAGTGCATGCAACTTGAATTGAGAAGCTGTCTAACCTGAGTAACCTGGAGCAACGGAGTTCAGTTCCACACTTTTAGGATTTTTATTGTAACATGCTAATCAACTCACTGCGGCACTGCTACAGAGTTTGGTTTGGCTGGACCAATCTCCAGGCAGGTTCATCTCCCCTGTGGCTCCCCCTTTTTCTACATGTGTATTCTCTTGATCTGCAGCAATTCTGTCATATGACTGCATATCTACATAGATCAACTTGACCAGATGAGTCTCATGGTTTCTGCCAAGAATGTTTTTTGCCAGGTCTGGAAGAATGGGCAAACATGGCATGTGGCTCGATGCAGTTTCCTGGATTATAGAACAGCTTCTTCATTCAATTGAACAGCAAGAAATCTGGATCTGTTTCTTAAATGCATTATGATGAACCGATGACATTTGGGTAGAAGTAACACATCACAGCAGTTCTATACCAAATGACTGTTTCATCACAATAATTTGAATGGATATTTTGACAACAAAATCCCATGTTGTGTGTGCTCTATAAAACACAGGGTAGAGGCATGGGAAATGAAACTGTTCTGAACCCAAATTTCTGTGGCATTTCTGTGCCCAAATGTAACGGCTGAAGCCAGAAGCAAGTGAGAATGGGGGAGTAAGGGGAGATAATCCTGTACATATGGAGACTGATAACTGGATTCAGACTTCAGAATACCTGCCCTGTACCAAGCATGAACATGATCTTTTACTGTAACAAAGGACAGTGAATAACCGCCATTTTGTTTTATACCCATACGATTCGTGACTTATATACACAGAAACTATTGATTGGCTAAACAGAAGCATAAGATTGTTTTTATTGGACATCCTCTTTGCAACTCAGAAAATGCTAATTGTGTACAAACTTGTAGCATTTGGGTGTAAAAACTAAGCAAAACATGCTTTAATTAAGAAATTTAAAAAAATCTTCTGACTGTACAAGATGATGGCCATTGCCTGTCTTCAATATAATGGTACAGGGGAGGTAACTGAGTCTAGGCAAGATTTTGGTTTGGAGGACAGTACAATTAGACATGGAGGTGCGAGGACACATGGCTGGGCTCTACGAGGGACACATTGATTACCCTTGATTATCATACCCTCGTTAGGGGATACTTTGTAGGAGGCATAGTTTTTGGGATTGTTTCCGAAGTCTACCGGTGGTTTGCCCTCCTCGCTTAGTTTAAGAACCTTTCCTCTAAGGTACTTCCCTTTCCCCCTAGTTAAGTTCCTGTCTTTGCTACGCTGGCCTTTTCTCCCCTTGTTTTCTGAAAGTTAATTTAACAGGCTTAATGATGCCTCATCGATGTTGTTATATTTCAGCACAAGATATATATTGCCATATATTACAATGATTAGACTTTTCTTTCTGTCAATGGCAGTGACTGTTCTCAATGATTATTAAATAGATGTAAATCAAAATATATTAGATGTATATTGAGAATATTCAACAGTACATATTTTAAACATTTTTCTAATAAAATCATTAAGGGGGGACAACTCCTGATCACCTCCAAAAGCTGTGGGTGCTGAAGCTTAAATCTTCACTATTCAAGACAACTATGTCTTCCCACATTTGATAAATATAACCAAAAACAAAATATCTCACAAATTTATAAATCACCCAGAAATACATCTGGGTGTACATGCATAAATCGTACTATCTGAGAGACAAATTGGCATATCGTTGTACCATAAATAAAAACAAAAGGTTATGACAAAGAAATCGGTGATTGTAAATCTACACATTGATAATTGTGATGAAAATAAAAGTTTTCCCACAGACTGATATTTAACACTACATGTATGATCCCTCTGACTGTCTACAAGAACATGCACGCTACAAAAATCAAATAGTATGTAAGAAATGTAAATGGCACAGAATCTACCAAATTTTCTTCGTGTATGAGTGATAAAAAGAAACAACTTGCTTTATATTTTGAGTCATTGTATCTGAAACTGCAAAACAGACAAATCACAAACTGATCCGTGACAACATGAAAGTAACTCTACCTTCTTGAAGCAAACCGAACAGATTCCAAAAAAAAAAAAAATACATGCAAGGAAAAAACTGAAACACAACAAGCTCTTTATTCTGAAGTCATCTCACATTAAAACCCATCCTCAAGCTCGTCACCTTCAACAGTTGTCAGGATTCATCAGCAGTCAGTGCGGAAGCACTTCCTATTTTTTATGAAGACTTAGAAATTCTGCGTAATCATGCTCAAGTGCAAAAGAACTGACAATACAAGGCCTTTGGATATACATTGTAACTACAGGAATTCAGTTCAGTCTGAAGGAAGAACTAAGTCAAAAGCTATAGGTGCTAATTGCTCCGGGATTTGCTTTTGCAGAAAAAATGCTTGCAAAAAATGAAAACCAAAATCACTCGAAGAATTGATACCACACAACACATCTTACTGCCTTTCGCTTTATCATCGTCTGGAGCCTTTTCTCTCAGAGAGTTATCATTTGGTTTGGGTCCCTTTTGTTTGCTTGGCTTGGGCCCATAGGCTGGTTTCCCAGCCAATTCTGGCCTTTCTCTGGTTCGATTCCCATGTTTGTCTGACATCAATAGTTCAGAATTAGTAAATTGGTAAATATAAGCAAGGACAAAGAATTCTACAAATAGTGAAATGTATCTGAAAGCTTTTCAGAAACTCGATCTTCCAGTGGTTAAACAGGTCAGAGAAAACCACCTCTCTAAAATGGAGGTAAAAAAAGGTCGTTTATGTACAATAAGTTCAAGAATATATCGATTGAAGAGACAACCACCATAGGTGATCATGGACATATATAACTGCATCGGATGGTATTGAAAAAAACAAATTGTTGTCTATCCAATTTGCGTAAGAAAAGTCGATATGTTTTGTTCTCCGTTAACAATTAGGCTATGTACACTTTCATTGGAAAACCACTGTTACGATTTGTAACAATATATAAGGTAAGTCACCTGAAGATTTTGGAGCGTTATAATGTGCAGGTCAAAAGTTATTAAGCAAAACTGACCTTTTTTAACCTACAATTTAGAGAGGTAGTTCTCTCTAACTTGTTAAAGTTCTTCACTGTGGAAAATCTGACCAATCAAATGTGATGAATATTTTTCAAAATCTTAAACTGACCAATCAGATTGTCCAATTTTGTGAAGATATCCCACAGTGCATGGGACTTTCTGAGATGATTTGTACAAAGAGGCTCCATCAAAATTGATGAATGGTGCCCGATTGTCACTTCCAATTCTCTTGGGGTTTTGATTATGAGAGCCTGGAACCTGGATTAATTACATCTTCTCACATATACTAACCATATAGCATACATGTATTATAGCCAGCAAGGAAGTGGCGATTCAGGCAGTAGATTTGCTTTATACACATATCAAATTCATACAAGATGGTCCCCTCCCCCCCCCCCCCACTTTCAAACATATCCCCGTCAACATGTTTGTATTTTACTGCATAGAAGCTAACATAAATACACATTCATTCTTCAATATTTAGAATTGGGTTATGATCCAGGGGTTTTTCTAGCCAATTTTTCATCGTGGTAATCCTGATGAAAAATTTTGAAAATTGAGTTTTAGAAGATTTTTGTAAATTGAATTTTCCCTCGACAAATTCAGTTTCTCTTATTTTTCGATATTGGGCGCGAATTTTTTTTGAGTTTTACTGATATTTCCTCGCCCATATCATTGTGTAGTTGTATCTAAATAAACTTATTTTAATCCTTGAATCTTGTCCGAGTTCGCGATCCGACGTCTGTTGTCGTTGTTGTTCACTGGCGCACCGTGACTCTCCGCACAAAGGTGATACTGACAGTTTGAACGAATGGTGCATAGGAGAACCTTTGATAGGAGAGTGTTGGGCAGTATCGCGCTTATTCATTGGACAGGTGGTTCATGTCAAGAGTTCATGTCCAATGAAATACAGCGTTACGAAGATTGCCAAATCCCATCTTCCCAATATTGCTGACGTCATCAGTAAATGTGCAGGATTCAGTCTGACAGGATCGTTCATCAGGCAGTTAAATTATTGCAGCAAACGATGTTGATCTGATATTTTACAGCTAGCTACCACCCGAAACAGAATAAAACTTGTGCACTATAGACATAATGTACAAAATATAAGAATGCTTTGACTGCAATGACTAATGAACTGCAAAACCGTGGGCAAAGAAATTAGACACGGAAATTGAGTGGCCCGGGCTTTGCAACAACAACAACAACAACGAAATGCATCTGACGATCTCCTCTCAATGAAAAATTACCACTTTCAAGGTCAAAAATTCAACAATCTTGGGTTGTTGATTCTCCTTTAAGTATAACTGAAAGGCATAGTATCATTTGATTGGATTTTCAAACAGAATACTTGATAGACATCGTTTTGTTTTCTCTTCTTCCAGGAAATATTGAGATAAACATATTTTGTGTATTCATTATGGGGGTGCCCATATATTTTAGATAACTAAATGTCAGCTAGATAAGGCTGCAGATATCCTTGAAAAAAACACTACATCTTGCATACAGAAATTCGACAAAGTTAATCATGCAGTCATATTTATTTCATGTTAGCTAACAATTATAAACAACTATTCCTGGAAAAAACCCAGCTACCTTTTGTAGTACTGAGTATGAAGCAGACCGCTGAAGCCAGATACTATCTTTGTCAGGGCAACACATTCCAAATGTTAGGTACTAAGTTACTGATGCCTGAGTGTCGGTCACCAGTGGAAAAATTATTCGCAGGCTTGAAATTTTTTTCAGTTATCCCTATGAAAATGTTTACATACGGTAATCCCCCTAACAATTCAATCACAGGAAGTTCACCTTTCAACTCTGTTATTCAAACACAGAGAAAAGTAACATTTCCTTTCTTCATTCAAATTGAAGAAAAGTCATATAATGACAAAATGTGACACTTTGTAGCTGGTGCCATGAAGAAATGAGATTTGTGGCATCCAATTGGAAAATTTAAGAAAAAACATGCCAAGAATGACATGCCAAGCTTTGACACAGCTTTTTTTTGCATTCTATCATTAAAACAAAATAAAACTTAAGTTGTATCAATTTTTTGATGAAAAAGGCAAAAAATTGAGTTTTATCATTTTTTTTTATGAAAAAGGCAAAAAATTTGAGTTTCATCATTTTTTAGATGAAAAAGTAAAAAAAAAAGAGTTTAGTAATATTAATATGCGCGCCGTTTTACCACATTTGAAATTGAGTACATGAAAAAATTTTGTCTAAAAAACCCCCTGGTTATCTCATACAATTCTGAACTGTTCATGGATGATGGCAGTCTACTGAATATCAAAGCTGATGCCTATATTCAGAACAAAACTGTTGATAAATATCCAACAAGTTGCATGGAGAGGATGGCGAGTACTAGCTTCATCATCACTAGAATTCAGAATATTTCTCCGGAGAGCTTGGATACAAATCTATTTGCTTTCAATTATTGAGGACGTCCAGGCAAATATTCCCAGTAAATATATGTATGGTTCACAGATTATATGAAATCCATTAGAACTGATGGAAGTTGTAACATTGCCAGTCATCATGTTCTATACAGAATTGAGCGGGGGGTCGATCATGAGCGGGTGGGTGAGGGGGTGGAAGAGAGTGTATATGGGGTGAGAGGAAGGGGGATTCTGTTCATACATTCAAATTCAATCATAAGTAAATTTGACATATCAAATTCAACATCTCTCATAATACATGTATATGTACCTGGGCACATTTGAAACTATCTCATTCTTCAACCTCCCAACCCATCCAATCTTCAGAGATGTGAAGAAAGACGTACTAGATCAAAATTAAAGAGTATAGTGCATATCTATAAATTAAGACACCTTTCAGAGCCGTCGATAAAGTTATTCTCAACAATACATAATAAATGCATGTCGTTCTCCTGAATAAGCCCATTAAAGTAAGAATGCTAAACCGCACTCATATCTGCCACACGAGTGCATTTGTCGCAGTTTCGCTAATCAATCGAAGTTGAGGCTAGCAGTGGAAAACTATCACAGAAACCACATAATCGCAAATTGATCGGTATTAAATCAGAGTACGCAAATATTAGAGCAGATTATAGTCAAATTGTCTGCTCGTAAATCCATCGAAGTATTGCTATCAGTGCTCGAGTCCTAATTTGCTCCCATTTAGCGGTCAGTCGTCGATCTCGAGCAAATCAATGGATACACTGATACAGGCTTGACGTATTGTCTGTCCCAATAATGCCAGAATGGAATATTTGGTGTAAATTACATGGGCCGAAAGCGAGAGCCTTGAAATCACAATAATTCCATAAATCTAACGATTCAAATAAGCGTGGTCGCCACAAAGCTAATGTATTTTCCATTGAAGCCTGTGTCAAATGCAGTCAGACATTTTCTGTTTATCTGGCGGTCAGCTCGTTAATTGGCAAGGAAATTAAAAGTTATTTAATAATCACCAATAGTCGGCTTTTGTCTGCAGAGCTTCCCCCTAGATGAAAGAGAGATCTAATGTCAATTTGCGTCGTCGTGGAACCATGCCGAGTTTCAAATTTGGACCAATCAGCACTATCGTCAACAGCGAACAAACAACTAGGACAAAAGCGCGAAGCTTTCTAAGGGTTAACTTCATTTCCATTGCTCAGGAGAGTGCAATTAAGCAAAGACCAACAGAACGATTGAAAGCAGTCTAAGTCAACAGTTCAATGCTGTCAACAGACGGTATCCCAGAGAATGTTACTGCGTGTGAATTATGCTACTATATAGAATGACAAACATTATGATATATGGCGCCCATGAAAAGTTTGGAATCTCAGACAATTGTTGAACCAGTGATACCCTCCATCTCTATGACTTACGTCTACTCTGCTGACGGACAAACATAACAAAAGACTGGCAATCAACCGGAGACACATTGAGCTGTGGCTGTAATACGACCAATAATATCAGTTTGTTCAAGATTTGAAGACCAGTATGACCCATTATTTAATAGCAAATCTGGTGCAACTTTATTAGACCTATAAAGAGTCACTCACTATTAACAAAGCAGACTGCAATGAATTGACTACTGCTATGAATTGACAGAATTCTAAAGTACATGTATACATCCAGTCACCCAATCACTGAATAAAAAGCCTGAACAAATTTAGTTGAAACTAAATTTTGAATAACAACCAGGATGTTGATTACCTTGGAGATCCGAGATCAAACCTGAATTGTGAGCAAAGAAATCAGCTCATTAAGGTTCAATTACTCCCCAAATTCTGCATGGTGAAGATTTTGATCAGCCGAGATATTAAGGCAACATACCCACTTACCAAATTTGAAAAGAATCCGTGAAGTTATTCAGAAGATATTGTCTGGAAACGAAGTCAGATGTCTGGATGGATGGCCAAATTATGCTACAGCCCCACTCAAGCTCTTCCTGCATTGGGGGACAATTACAGGAAATACAATCCTCCATCCAAATACATGTATATTGCAAGGCTTTAGATCTTCCTAATTTGGGCACCACCTCTATCCAACATGGCAACATTTTTTTAGGCAGGGAAGTTAAAATGCCCAAAATAGAGAAAATATTGAAAGTCCCAAATTTTGGCAAAATGGGTAGCCTTCAACTCATGTATGATACTTAAATGACGAGAAATCTCCACGATCATAAGCCAACATTGATTTTCAATGTAAGGGAAAAAATTTATTTATTTTATTTTTTTTGTATTTTATTCTATTTATTTACTTTTTTTTGCTCCATTTTTGGGCACAGCTCTAATTTTGGTACAGTGTTTAATGTCATGATATATGGGTGCAATTTTCAAAGGCCTGGTATCGACATATTGGGAAGTCGATGAAATGATGACAAACACCATCAAAGGTGATCAAATTTATTGGAGTGGCTGATCATAATTTTGAGGTAAAATTTGGGGGTGATTGAATTGTTAATAGGGTGATTAAATGTTAATAGAGTGATCGATTTATTAGACCATTTACCCATGTTCATCAGAGGAGATTGTTCTCTAACATGGACCCAACAGGTGTGAAGGAGAAAGGGAGGTAACATGTAGACAAGGTCTGGAGAAGTCTCCACACGCCAGACCCATCCACACCAGAGAGCAATTCCTCAAATTTCTCAGCTCCGCAGAAAATATGTACTGTCAAGATATTCCGAATAGTTTGGCTAAAATGGACTATTTTCTTAGCAGATGATATTTGCTAAATTTAGTTGGAGAGCGCTTAGAAAAATATCTGACCAGATCAACAATCTTCTGTCTGGTAACTGCCTAAAAAATTTATGAATTCTCTAGGGTCTCAATCAGAACAGCACTCATACAAAAGAATTCTCAGTTATATTTCTAATTTCCAGCAAGAATTTTCTCCCTTCGAACAAGAATTCCAGTTAATGAAAGAGAAAGATGGAGCCTTCAATTTCATTTCCACATTACATATATTTTAAAATTTTGTATTTCCGCAAGTTTTTACAAACTTTAGAATATTTTGAACCTATGCATATAGTAAAATATTCAAATTGTTTCAAAGATTTTATGATAATATCTGAAATGGGTCAATTTGAAATTATTTTTTTTTTAGTTTATGGTCAATCAATAATGAAATTATACTGAATATATAACAACTTCAATGACCTACTCAATGAATAATTTTTGTGAAGCATTACAAATGCCAACCCAATTTTAACCTATCCAAATATCTCCAACTTTCCTGACAGTCATGAAAGTGTCAAGAAAACCACACCCAATGAGCAACTAATTGGTTGATTTACAGGAATGGTACAAATTACCATCTCAGTCAGATCTTAAGTGCATGCCTTGCTATAAAAGTTAACTGAAGAGCTGTGCCATTTATTTATAGAGAGAACATGTGATTTGGCTAACTTCAGCCTATCACAATCTTTCCTGTAACCATTTATCAACTGCCAATCTTATATTAGGTCACCTCACCATGTTTTTTTCTTGACCGTTGTTCTAATTGATCATCAATTAGCTTAAATCCTTTCTTCAGCAGTGTTCATTATCTACATCAGTGTGCATTATCTTCAGCAGCATCCATTATCTCCAGTATCTTCACCAGTGTCCATTATCTCCATGATCTTCACCAGTGTTCTATATCTTCAGCAGTGTTCATTATCTTCAGTATCTTCAGCAGTGTCCATTATCTTCAGTATCTTCAGCAGTGTCCATTACCTTCAGCAGTGTCCATTATCTTCAGTATCTTCAGCACTGTCCATTATCTTCAGCAGTGTCCATTATCTTCAGTATCTCCAGCAGTGTCCATTATCTTCAGCAGTGTCCATAATCTTCAGTATCTTCAGAAGTGTCCAGTATCTTCAGCAGTGTCCATTATCTTCAGTATCTTCAGCAGTGTCCATAATCTTCAGTATCTTCAGAAGTGTCCAGTATCTTCAGCAGTGTCCATTATCTTCAGTATCTTCAGCAGTGTCCATTATCTTGAGCATCTTCAGCAGTGTCCATTATCTTCAGTATCTTCAGCAGTGTCCATTATCTTCAGCAGTGTCCATAATCTTCAGTATCTTCAGCAGTGTCCAGTATCTTCAGCAGTGTCCATTATCTTCAGTATCTTCAGCAGTGTCCATTATCTTCAGTATCTTCAGCAGTGTCCATTATCTCCAGTATCTTCAGCAGTGTCCATTATCTTCAACAGTGTCCATTATCTTCAGCAGTGTCCATTATCTCCAGGATCTTCAGCAGTGTTCAATATCTTCAGCAGTGCCCATTATCTTCAGCAGAGTTCCAGTATATTCAGCAGTGGCCAGTATCTTCATTTTCCAGCAGTGTCCAGTATCTTCAGCAGTGTCCAGTATATTCAGCAGTGTCCAGCATATTCAGCAGTGTCCAGTATCGTCAGCAGTGTCCAGCATCTTCAGCATTGTCCAGCATATTCAGCAGTGTCCAGTATGTCCAGCAGTGTCCAGTATATTCAGCAGTGTCCAGTATGTCCAGCAGTGTCCAGTATATTCAGCAGTGTCCAGTATTTTCAACATTGTCCAGCTGAAGATACTGGATATATTACGATATAACGACTATGTTTATCACACATATAATAATTAAAAAAAAAAAATGTACAAAGAATCGCACATATAACAATAATAAAAAAATGTAAAAAATGTACAATGCACCATCAACTTTGCCCAGTATGAGATGTGTTTCTAGTATAAAGCTAAAGACACCTAGCTAAATAATATATAGCCCTCAAGAGTATGAGGGCTATAGGTCGGCCCCAGTCACCTCCAGCGAGGGTTTTAGATAATTTTATTACGAATCACCCACCTCTGAACCTGCCCTACATCTTATCTCTATCCCCTCCTGCGCACTATTTTAAATTCTTGCGCACTATTGTGAAATAGTGACGCATATATCGCCGTCTGAATTTTCCAGTCGAAAACTTCAACTCTCTGTCCGCCATGTTGGTGACGTCACTGTATATGGTTAACATGGCGCGTTTAAAGTGGAAGTCGACTGGAAATTTCAGACGGCGATATATTCGTTACTATTTCACAATAGTGCACAAGATTTTAAAATAGTGCGCAGGAGGGGATAGAGATTAGATGTACGGCAGTTTCAGAGGTGGGTGATTCGTAATAAAATTATCTAAAACCCTCGCTGGAGGTGACTGGGGCCGACCTATAGCCCTCATACTCTTGAGGGCTATATATTATTTAGCTAAAGACACCCTGACCAGCAGGTGACCACCATCTGGGGAGGGATTAAACCTGACCACAGATGTATGAGCTTATGTCAACAAGCTGCCCAGTAACAGGAGACAGGTTGTAGTCCCTGTAAACCTGGCCCCCAGTCCACTGACCAGCCAACTTTGATAGAAACAAACTGTGAAAGATACACTCCATAAATACTTGACATTGGGCTAATATTTTCACACACACCTTCAGAGGAAACATCAGAGGTTGACTCTGGCCTTGACTGGCCTTTTCTGACAGGGTCTCACAGAGCTATTGTGAGGTCTCTTCTCAATTTAAGGTATCAGACAGATACACTTTACAATCTGGTACAATTGACACAATCTATGGACAGACTAGCCTAAGTTAAGCCAGAAATGATACCTGTGTAGGAATAAATGAGAGAGGATTGGTTTGATGGTTTATTTGGGCACTCCATACAGAGTATGCTGTGCAAATCATTCCCCCATACCACCCTACATATGTCCCACAATTGCCACCAATCTATTGAAGAAACTTTTAGATTAAGCTCTTCTACGTAACGAGGCACCATATAGACTAACTGCGTGTATATAACAACAGGATTCACTAGCTATCATCATACCCGCCCATCAAACTGGATTACATTTATATGACCAAGGAGTAACAGAACTTTTTGGAAATTGAGCAAAATGAGATGATAGATTTTGAAAACTGACTTTTCACATGACTGATGTATCAATATTTCAGGAACAACAAACAAAATGATCCAGCATCAAGAAACTTGACAAACCATTTACCAAATTATAGAATTTGAATATGCGTTTAACCATGGAGTTAAAAGATAGAAGGAGAGAGCACTCGGTCAGATCAAAGTGTTCAATGTACGATTCCGCCACAGCAGGGATTCGTCGGATTAGCCTGTGTGTATTTGGGAGATTAAAGCAGGTTCGGTCATGTTCGGTAGTTGTCGGGTTCCCGCGCATGCGCCCCATCGACGTCATCAAAGCTATTATAAGTTGAGTGTATTGGAAATGTGAATTGGTACTTAGCCGCCCGCTGTGCACGCCGCCTGGAAGTGTTGAGTTTGACCATGGAGGGAAAGAGAGATCAGTGGTGAGTGGTTTTATTTTCGTCATCTCCGTATATTTTCAAAAAGGAAAATAGATAATGAACTTGTATACTGTAATTACTTAAAGGAGAAGTGCGAGTCAATAACAGGTTTAATAACATCCAGAATTGCAATTAATAAGATTACAGTTATTACTCAAGGTTTGTATTTCTAATATTCGGCTAACGCATTTTAAGCAGAAGTTTATGCAAAATATTGTCGTGGTCATTAAATAACGCCATTTACGCTAGTGGTCTTAAGTCAACTCCTAAGGACTTTGAGATGATGCTGAATAAATTTCACAATTTGTGTCTTAGCGTTTCTACGGAGACTCAAATTACCAAACTTGTTAAGTTAACCGACACGGAAATAACAGAGGAATCATTAGAGTTCCTCACACAGATACTGATGGACGAGCTCTTAAAAGAACTATTAACTTTCAAATTCGGTTACAAAGAAATGGTGGATGAACGTCATCGATATCACGCTGGATATCTATGCCACACGCCTGCAAGATTTGTTTTTTGAATTTGTGTTTCCGAACCGGGTTTCTATCGAAATTAAGGATACAAGCTTTCGGTCCCCGCACACAAGCGACAGGCTAACCGAAGTTGTTCCACATGCAGGTCCATTTTTCTGCCGTGAGAAAGATTATCTTCGTTGTGCTGAAGGTGTTGCTCTCGGTCAGAAAATTTCGTAAATAAGTTGTCGAACATGTATTTTCAGCTCTTATATATCAAAATTTTAGCAGCACACGCTCACCGTATACAATATAGAGGCCATATTCATTTGTAATAGATACAGGATGTGTTTATTATGCTTCCCGTTCTCAAATCCTCTTTTTGCCTCAATAATTGGGTAGAAATTATTTTTACTCACCAGGGAACCATTCCCCGTTTTCGTTAACGAGATTGTTTATTTTAGCATAATATGCTTACTTGATCTCAAGCTTTTTAAGTTAGCATAACCATGGAGTTAAATAAGTCTTATTTAACTCCATGGTATAACGTAATTAGAATAAAATGAACTGTTAATATTCGTCAGCCTATATAATAGCTTTAATATACCGATGCCCGTCAAGGACCCCGTCGGGCCAGAAGTGAACTTCAATACACAAGTATTGAAGATCAATTAGCGATTAGCACGCAGGGGGTAAAACGGCCTTGGCTGACTCATTAGTTAATAGCTTTGAGGCAGCGCAAAAGCGAAAAAAGGCCAATCTAGTGTTTACAATATTGCATTTTATCCAAATTCAGGCTTCCGGACCCTAAAATGGTAAAGACTGATATGTACTCTTTTATTTGATCTTGAACGCAAGCACAAAATGTGTCATTTTTGAAATGCGGAAATTCTGTTAATTCGGCAGTGAAAATGATGTATTTTCTGTTTGTGGCAAAATTGCCCATGTATTTTAAATGGGGTTTTTGAGAATTTTTCTATCGTTTATATTTTTAGCTAGTCCAACCGGACCCTCATGTGCTATTCGTTTCCACATTCGCTGTACTTATACCAAGTTCCCTGCAAATTTTTGTCTTGTTGAGAAATGCGGAAGTTGTAGAAAAACGATAAAATATACAAAACGACAGTATGATTCCAAAGTCCTGTAACTAAGCTACGAATGGTCAACTAAGCTACGAATGGTCATATTCTGATTAATGAAATATGCTCATATTCAGTATGACTTCAAATTGCCTAATATTTGTGTTGCGCATAATTAATGCATCCTTATTTTTACGTAGAACTACTGCGCATTTTTAATTTCAACTTCCGTTGATGTTTTTCTGCGGCTAATAAGAACCAACGACTCGGTCGGCGGAATCATACATTGAACATCAAACGGACAGATCGTGACTGACGGCCATTCAGAATACAATAGCTCTGCGGGCGACCTCACGGATCAGCGACCCGCGGCTGGCCGAGTGCTCTCTCCTCTTTATTTAACTCCATGGTTTAACTACCATTCCAGCACTGTAGCATGAGCTATTTTTTTTAGGCTATCCACAAAAAAAATGTGTTTCCTGCCATGAATGAACTAATCCCAAATAAACCACAAGTCAATTACTGTGCTGAAAGTATTCCTGGAAAAGTGATTCCATACTCTGCTTCTTCTGAAACAAGTGTTGACTGTTTGAAGTAGCAGAAAAAGAGGCAGTCAAACAGCCTCACTTGACCTCTGACCGTTGACCTTGGTTGTGAGCTCAAACGGTAGCCATTCAGATCAGTCAGGTAATATTATGAGGGAGGCTGATCCAATTCAGGCTCTACTGATGGTACTTATGAGCGTCCCATGCTGGGAGCAAGTGTAGGACTTCAAAAGAAGAATTAATTACCTCAAATTTGGGAACTATAAACATACCACAAACAGCTGGATGGGTTTCTGCTGGCCATCTACATGTACAACCAGAAACATTCGAAAATCTGGCCCCACTGGGAACAGGGTCATGCTAATAATGTAACCATCCAAACAGGACAGAGATATTCACACACTTATTTAACAACTCCTGAGGTGAACTTCAGGGAAACCAAAAAAAATAACTTCTCATAGAATCAATAAACTTCTGAACAGAGCTTTTAACTTGGCCTTTCTCTCTGGACATATGCTACAATAATCTTAGGTCAATTTAGGACACTGGAGTGGTGGATTGAATCTATAATTGCTGACTTGGTGAACTGTAAGATTCCACATCAAAGGCCACATCACACATTTTATATACTTGCATCTGTATCATGGTTTAATGGCTAGAGTTCTGTAGGATACGAAATCTCTAAGAAAGTTGTAAAAAGATTTATCACCAGGTCGAAATAATCTTTTGAATCAGTTGTCAGTGTATTTGTCCATTTTGTACATTTCCAATAGGGCATATGCTTAAAGGTGAATTGCAAAGATTTTCAGATTCTCAATTTTATATTGGTTGAATACTGATAAAAATATCGTTGAATCTACTCCACTGAGTTTAATTTGAAGTAATTTGTCTTCTAGAAGCTTTTAAAAGTTGCTATTCCAAGCCCAGCTGCATTCCAATTTGCAAACCATCATTGGTTATCTTTCCTGGATTGTGACGTCATGTCAGTCCAGTCTCGGGAAGACTGAATGTTACAAGTATTGACGTCCAGCCATGTGATGTGATGTCACAAACAGCGTTAAACAAGGGCAGATTAGTTATATGGATTTCATTTCTGAAATCAGCCGGTTTTGAGATACCAACTTTAGGGCACTTTTCTAAAGCTAGCGGAGAAAATACTTCCAATAAAACCACACGAGGTAGACAAGTTGATAGTTCCATCATTAACTAACCCATGAAGAATATAAAATGGAAACTAGGAAAACCTTTGCATTTCACCTTTAATGCTGAATCATAACCTCCATCTCTACCAAACCAGGTAAGAAATGATCACTTGATTTACACTGTGAGTGTTATATTCCCATTTCTTCCACAGTGATGAGTCAACGAAATTTCCTGCATTAACTAATCTTCAGCCTTGTTTCTGAAAATTGATGCAGTGGTATTTCCAAAATGGTTGATTTGACCATCATTAACGAAATCTCAAATTAGCAGTAATTGCAAATCATCAAAATTGCGCCAACAAATCTGAACTACTGGTTTATCTGAATATTGCCTGAAAATTATTTGAGTTGACACCCACGATGCTATATTCATCAAATATTTCAACTAACAACCGGCAAACTCCCACATAAATGATGGGTACCGGTAACCGAGCAATGTTAACAAACTGGGCGATGGTTTAAAATGCCAGTTCTACCAAACTTTACAGATACATGCACCTCTGTTATACTGCATTTTTTGTGGAAATGGGCCAAAAAGACCACATATCTACTTGAGTCATCTCGGGGTATATTTTATGGTCTCTTGCATATTTACTGCTTTTGCTGAAGGTAATGTAATGTTGGTGTTCTTAATTAGCCGAGAAAACCTGGATTCCAAAGAAAATGATTCATTTTGTGACAGTTCTGACATATTTAGCCATGTCATAATCAGTGAAATCTTTACTTCTCTTTGGATGTCTGACAAAATTATCAGTGGCATTCAGTTAAGGTTACTGTATCGGGTCCCAGTTGCGTACATGTACGTATTACAATTCTGCCTAATTACGGGGCAGTGCTTTCTTGTATCCATACAAACTATACATTTTCTGAAAGCCCTTGATTGAAGGAATTTAGAAATAAATAACTTTCTCGAATTGATTACAAGAATCGATTTATTTAAAGATAAATGATGTCATTTAGAACATATAGTCCTCAAAATCGCGCGGTAATAACTCCCGCAGTTTTCATCAAACTTACTTTTTTGGAATAATGAACTTTATCATCTGAATAAAAATAGCTTGCCTCAGTTTTTTTACTTAGGGTCTAGAAGTTATTTTATCATCGTGCAAAGTTGAAAGATTGAAAAAATCTACAAAGATAGTGCCACGGCACTGTAGCTCATCTGGCTGTAACTGGCGAAAGTAGCTGAAAGAAATTTTTACTAAAGAACTGCAATAGATGAGTTTCTAACTTGTGTTGTCCCCCCTGAACACTAAATGATTCATGCAGTAATTTCCTGAGTTTCATGGGAAATTCAAGATGCGGCCATATTGGATTTTCGAAATGAACCCAAAAAGTTATCTTGTACAACTGGATCACAAGGGGAACCTGTGTACCCAATTTGGCAAAGATCCATTCAGTAATTTCCTGAGAATTCACGATAACAAAATTTCATGGGGAAATTCAAGATGGCCGCCTGGTGGCCATATTGGATTTTCTAATCAGATCAGAAAAGATATCTTGCAAAACTAGACCCCAAGGGGGACCTGTGTATCAAATTTGAGAAAGATCAATGCAGTACTTGCTGAGAAATCACGATAACAATGTTTCATGGGGAAATCGAAGATGGCCGCCTGATGGCCATATTGGATTTTTGAATCAGACCACAAAAGGTATCTTGCACAACTAGGCCCCGAGGGGAACCTGTGTACCAAATTTGAGAAAGATCCATGCAGTGGTTCCTGAGAAATTGAGATAAAGTTTCATAGGGAAATCCAAGATGGCCACCAAGTTGCCATATTGGATTTTCGAATCGAAGCAGAAAAGGTACCTTGCACAGCTAGACCCCAAGGGAAACCTGTGTACCAAATTTGAAAAAGATCCATGCAGTAGTTCCTGAGAAATCGCGATAATGTTTCATCGGGAAATCCAAGATGGCCGCCTGTTGGCCATATTGGATATTCAAATTGGACTAAAGTACACAGGTTGTACAACTAGACCCAAAGGGGAACCAGTGTACGAAATTTGAGAAAGATCCATGAAGTAGTTACCGAAAAATAATGATGACAAGATTTCACTGGCAAATTCAAGATGGCCGCCATGGCAGCCATATTTAAAATCATATCGACACCACATGAACAAATTCTGGTGTACTCATTGGGGGGAACATGCATGCCAAGTTTCAGCTCAATCGGTCAAGCGGTTTCAGAGGAGAAGATGTTTACGGACGACGGACGACGCATGACGGACGACGGACGATGGACGACGGACAATCAGGCCATGACATTAGCCCATCGGGCCTTCGGCCCAGATGAGCTAAAAACTCAACCCCTCTCCATTAAATAATAAATAATTCATGAACAGGGCAGAACTTATAAAATTTGAGGCAACCTTTTGAAGATCTACATGATTGAAATATTGTGTCCAAAGTTCTTGTATGTACATCAAATAACGAGAGAAATTAGAACGGAAAAAAAACACTTTTTGGCGAAAAACTAAATGAAGAAAATGGCCAAAAACCAATCATGTTTTTTTACTACAATGCATTAATTTTCATAATTTCTTATTCCCCAAACTTGTAGGTTTGACTGGGTACTCTGGTATAAGACAAAAAACAAAAGTCGAGATTTTGAAGCTTCGACCCGATACAGTAACCTTAAATACTCATTTATTATACTAAAATCCCTCGTACAAGTACAGGATACTGGTAAAGTTGCTCTCTCTGTAACAGTGGAGGTACGGTAATCCATTTAAAGAGGTAGTACTAGAAGCGTAATTTTAATTGTTCGAGTGAACTGAACATAATGATCACCAGCAACAGTTTCTGAAGGCATTTCAAAGTCGCGAAGTCTTTGTATTTTGCATAGAGACCAATATTGTTAGATTCTTCAATTCAGTCTAGTGAACAAGATGAAAATGGGAAATGACTGAGATGATGTCAGATAACGTGACCTGGTATCCATGACGTCACGTTAGAAGCTGTCACAGTGCAATGAAAGTTCTAAGATAGTGTATGACGTTGCAAAGTGTCATGCCCAGAATGTGGCATGTTTTGCAACATCATCTCAGACACTGGAACCAAGTGCAGGTGCTGTCATGGTAACCAAGTGCAGGTGTTGTCATGGTAACCAAGTGCAGGTGCTGTCATGGCAACCAAGTGCAGATGCTGTCATGTTAACCAAGTGCATGTGCTGTCATGGTAACCAACTGCAGGTGCTGTCCTGGTTTTTAGAAAAAACTAGTGGTCCCACTTGAAAATTGTAATAGAACAGAGCGCCCGGGTCTGACCACATGATCATTATCCTGTCCTTTTTGGTAACCAGTATTTATAGTACCAAGCTTCTGGGTACCACCATTTCTTCAAAATGACATATGCGGATGGGTGGCTCTGTTGAGCTATATGGCGGGTCGGGCCATGAAGTCAACCTTCGTCAGCCGCAGTTTCAACCATTTTTCAGGTGTTTAAAAATAGGGTTATGTTGCATATGGAATATGCGACAAAAATCGGCTTTTTTATCTCACCTCGAGATGGGGAACACTGGAGAGAAATCCTATTGAAATCGAATGTCAAGATTTTTCCAGGAAATAAACAAAATATGGTGTATTTTGGGTCATTTCAATCGATTTTCCAGAAAAATGGAGTATTTTCCTGGATTAAATTTACATAACTGCATGGCTTGTATGTTGACTTAATGGTATGATCATTCCCATGAAGAAAATATGTACTATAAGGGTTTTCTGGATGGTTTGGCAACTCGGAAAGACGGAAGGGCTATACCAAGTGTCTATTTCCAGCAATGAGTCTACTGTGGACTGCACCCTTAGAGAATGTCAGAAATGTGATTTCAATGCCTGTGATATTAAAAATTGAAGTCACTACTAAATAACTTTTATCAATCATGTTATTTGCTGAATACTTTGCACATGACGCTACTACCTCTTTAATAATTCAATCAAATGAAGTGAAATCGCCCACCATAAAATCTGGACGAGATCATGATCAAATTTATTAGAAACAGAATGCTGATGGAATGGTTAAAAATCAATTATTTCTTTGTTATTTTAATGATTATAGAGGGTGACCAAATATATCAGAACCACAGATTGAATTTAATTGGTTGCTTGAATTTTGATAGAGGAACTGAATGTTAAATCTTCATGATGTTCTTATAAACAGTCAATAAATTGGAGCACGTAAAATATAAGTATCTAAACTTTCAAGTTGGAAAGACTCAAAACTTCATTTCAGCAAGCTTTTCATCAAGTATTCCTTCTATATGTACATGTAACTTCTATAGGAAAAGAGCTTCAAGGTGCCAATTGTTCTAGAAAAAGATCTCCAAAATTTGCTGAATCTAAATTACTTATAGTATATGCACATGTGTATCATAAATGCTCCAAGAAGGATGTTTCCTCTCGGGAGAGTTGAAACATTATGCACATCTTGGATGAGAGAAGATAAGCGGAACCTATCCAGACAGGCCCACATGGTTCATTTTTGTGCAAACCTTAGCTCAACAGGATACCAACATAAGCGAGACACAGCTAGATCTAGGCAGAATTGGTACACCATATATCCATCCAACAGCTTTCTTCACAAATGGTAATTTGTTTCTGGGAAAGCAGCCCATCGTAACTCTACATATAATTCATTCACAGAAAAAAGGAATCTTTGTTTTTGGTTTATAGAAAACAGTTTTCCAGGCTCAGCACCTGTGGTATAAATGGGGCAGCATGTTGTGTTTCTATTACCTATCCCCATGATCTGGCCTCGTAATAAAGGCCCACATCACCAACCAGGCCTGTCTGCTACGAGGAAGGAGGATGGCTATAGTGGTAATCAGCTGGACCCCACCACTGAAGTTGGCATAATTCCCTGTAAAGGTTTTACCTCATGGCTGCACTTTAGGAGTTCCATGTCTAAGTATCACACTCATTCTCTGAGAGGATTCACTTTAGATTTTCAAGTGTTCATTCTCTTACTCTTAGCCATATCCAAATTCTTTGTGGGTGGCGACACAAAGTCTTGATTTTTGGCAGAAAGGACCAGTTGTGCAGTTTAGTGAGATTTTGGCCCCATCAGGTGTGGTTTGGAGTGCCGAAATGAAATATCACGTAGGACAGAAATTTTCAGTTAGCGTCAAGTATTTTATCTGCTCTGAGTATCATCTTGGCTCTGAGTTTTAGGGTTCAAGAATAACAGAATATTGAAGTAGTGTATTTGTGCAAAATCGTCAGTTTCGAGGTAAATCAAAGTACTTAAAAGTACTGATGTCGGGTTTACTTGAATTGTATTCACTGTGGAGTTTAAGCTATAGTAATGTAGAAATGCATAGATAATTGGAAGCATAAGCTGTGATAACTTACTTTGTATAGAGTGGCAAATAATATTATGTTTGCCGATGCAAACTCTATACTGTTCCAAAGAAACTCCCATTTTGTTATATGCAGTAGTTTACTGTGTATGGTTCAAATTTTTTCTTTCAGTTCAATACCTGTTTCAACACCTGTTTCAAACTCCTGTTTTCAATACCTGTTTCAACTCCCGTTTTCAGCAAAATAGATCAACTCAAGATTGCTTCAGCTCCAAGACTGTTTCGCTTTTAACACCCCCAGATATATCAACTCCACCGTCATTTATTTCCTGCAAAAAAATTCTTCTTCAAGACTGGACGTTCACTGTCGCCTGTCGGTGTGCTATCACTCCCCACACAGTCAGGTTGCTGATGCACAACTTTGATTATCAGATAATTACGAATTTGTCTACATTATAGAGAAGTAAGCTTTTGAAAAGAACTCATCTGTGATAAATAATAAACTTAACCACAATCACTGCTCAAAGACGAACTGCCTGATCTGAACAACGATAGATCTGATCAACATCGGGTGTGGAGAATGGACCGTGAAGAATGACCCTTCCCGCCGTAACAAATGATACCGGATAAAATAGAATGGAAAGGCAAATTTTAAAAGAAATTGGAAAGATCAACTTTACTGCGATAATGTTCACTTGATAATGCACAAGCTACC
>JAVTVY010008952.1:42500-46297 GCA_036873755.1 Hanleya hanleyi
CTGCAAAGTTCCTTGCATTCAAACTCCTCTTAAAAACAACAGCCCAATATACCCTTACATCTGTATGAACACCTCTACAAACGAGTTCCTCAAACCTAATAAAGCTTACATTGACTGTAGCGAACATCCTCAGTTTGAAGTTCTCTGGACAGGTAAAATCAAACGAGGGTCTTAACGAGATGACAGAGGTAAATATCAGGTGATTGACAGCGTATTAACAGACCTCAGATGAAGGTGAACTTGTCTGGCCAACTCGCAGTCTGGTGTTAACGGCACAGGATGCCCTATTGCGTCAAACTCTCGACTAGAGCATTAACACACCTTCAGAATGTGAGGGCTGTAGTCCTTATGTTATACTATACTCTGTTACAGTCATGCAGTTTGAATAACTCAACTATCAAAAGAAACTTCATCTGCATATTGCAGGCCATTTGTCCGGGCATACCAAGGTATTTGCTAAGTAACAGTTAGTTCTACCGACTTCAGATTTCATGATGCAGAGGCAAAGTTACTCCAAATAAACTATGTGATGATACACAGACAAAAACTTTATTGTCATCTTCGGAACTTTATCGAAATATTGAGACTGTCAACATGTGTTTTTGGAGTAACTTTGCTCCTGCAATACATGTATGCAAAACTGTTGGATAAAGCACGATTCCTGATCCCATCATCAAATATTCGGAAACCCTATCAGAAATCTCATGAACTCATTTTCTCACACTGATAGCGAATAATCAAGGTACTACAATAGTTCTATTCTATCAACAGTTTGACAGCTATGACATCAAAATGGACCCCCATAAAACTATTTTCTCAAAACATAATGATACAAGAACATTCAAACTATTAATGTTATTATGCAATTTAAAACTTCATAAATTATGTGAGATATATATTAATTTTCCAGCATGCAATCTGTTATTAAAAATATATTAATGTAAGAATCAGGTCAATTACAATATCAAATTATGCTGTTAATTACATGTATGTCAGGAAATTATTCACAACCTTGCTTCAAAGTTCTTCTGTAACTCTTTACTTTCATATAAATACCAAATTTCAATGGGCTTTCACCCCGATATGAATTTGGAAGAAGGAATCACTGTGTGATCCACTACAGTTGGCTTATCGCATAATTTTCTAGTTCTTATTCTTATTTTTTTATTTCGGCCAATGCTACACTATGGTTAATATGCATATATGAAGATTGCCATACTATATAAAGGACCATTATGTTTACATTAACAACAAATTTGGCAAATTAAGTAGAAAGAATGCCACATATCACTGGTTAAACACATCCCCCATAGTATAACATAGGCTAAAATCCAAATGTATGAACTAGAAAATTATGTGACAAGCCACACAGTGCATAGTGCACTGGGTCGATCCACTCTTCCAAATATATATCCGGAAAACCCGAGGATTAGAGAGCTGGAGATTACATTATTCAGATATATAAATTGACCAATCAGACTCGAGACTAGGATAACTCCTGAGAACCCAGAAATAGGAGAAATTTGAATGTATGAGCGGAAAAAGCTTGAGAAGTAATGTTGACTTTGAAGTGAAGTTGACAGATATTTTACCATCAACATTATCGTGCACTGTTCTTTTGAATGACAATATACAAGAATTTGTCAAACATCCAAGGCTTGTGTGTTCAGCTTAGTGCCTTCAAAAGCAACAGTTTACAAACTATATGAAACAGTGTGAAAATGTTAAGTTTATTCTGTGCAAACACTGATTTACATCTAAAAACTACAACATACATGTAACAGTATATACGTTCAGTATTAAACAACTCCTGCAATAGATACATGTAAAGCATGGTTAAATTTCAAATGGTAAAACAGATATTTGTATACAAAGCAGAAAAGTTGCCATACATACCAACACACGTTCGACCATCAGCGTGTAACCTTTGACCTTTGGGACACTCGCAACTGTAACCCCCACGGGCATTGATACATTTATGTTGACAGCCACCATTGTGTTCTCTACATTCATCAATATCTGGAAATCAGACGAGAGTTGCACTTTTTGTTGAGAGGCAATATTTGTTGATTTTATTTAAGTATAAAAAATAGCCTTCGCAGTATAGAACATCATTCTATGCATTGTTAACATGGAAGGCAAATATGTTATGGTGTTCAGGTTAACGTGTACCTCCCACAGTGTGGCTCTGCTTGTCAGAGTTACCACAGAGTGATAGTCAGTGGAACAAAAGGAAGATTAAAGGAGGAAGACCAATGGTGTGTGAAAATAGACGGTCATAGTTAAGCAAGGGAAGCAACTCTTTCAACCTCACAGCAGAGGGTGTACGCATAGACGGGGTCAGATTTCTTGCATCATATGTCAGATGCACCCAATCACAGTCACTGCTCTCTGCGTGGTTACTACTTTTCAGTCCAATAGGTTCATTTCTCAAAATCAAGAATTTAACTAAGCTCCATTCGTGTTGCTCCCCATGTTACTATTAATCAATCTGACCCCCATGTTCACACCCTCTACCATGGTGTTGATGAAATTGCCTCTCTTTTTCTATCTGTGACCACCATCAGTATTGCATATGGCTGTCAGAATGGTTGGACATTACCTTTAAAACAGAGCAATTGCTCCAGGAAGTTTTATCATGAAATATCTTGCAATGCAGGAATCAAGTGGCATGAACTACTACATATCACCCTTCATCCCAACATCAGTGAGACAAAAAAAGAAGAGGAGTGGAGAAGAATTTTAATTCATCAGGATTCAAATTGATGTCACTAGCACCATTTTGTTATGTTCAAATTTTGTGTGCAATCCATTGTCAACCATGAAAATATTCCTTGTGATATTACTGTTATTAAGAGTTGTTGGCGGATACATAGACGATACCATTACAAAGTTTATTGCAACCTTTCTATGTCTTACAGAGGTTAAGGGGAGATAATTCCCAACATGGACAAGGCTTACCTTGACAGACCTTTCCATCCGCAGACAGCGAAAAGCCCTCCTCACACTTGCAATAAAATGAGCCAATCGTATTGCAGCAGTTCTGCTCGCATCCACCATTGCTCTTGGCACACTCGTTGACATCTGGAAAGACAAAGACAGTTATTTTCATAAGAAATATTATGTAAATTAGGATTAATGATTCCCAAATCATACCCAATGACAGTAATGCCTTCTGGCGGGTCACAAAAGCCAAGTAAATATCCGAAATTACAAAATTTCCCTGGATGCTGGAAGGAAATGACAGTGTATGCAGGAACTTAGAATAAAATGAAAACTGGATAGGGCACGAATGGTGACGATGCTGGGACACGATTGAATCATTCTGGGACATCATGAAATAACGCTTGTACAAAGTGGAATTATGGCGGAAAAGCAATGTCCACCACACAGTAAAAAATAATTTTCTTGCAAATTTCTTGAAATTTCTTAGATTTTCTTGAATTTCTTAAATAAGAAAAATACATTATTCCCTCTGTGATACAATGTTTAGAAAGTTCCGAACAATAATTATTATGACGTTTTGGGGGATAGGTTCTGGCAGTTACTGAGCATTTCCAAAGTTTATAAATCTGTTTCAATTTTTGTCTTGTCAGTAAGATATGATTTTTTTCTCAAACGAGAAAAAATAAGAAAAACCTTTCAATTTCTTAAAATGGGAGACTGACAAGAATTATTTTCTTACAATTTCTTAAAATTTTGAGAAAATTTAAGATAATAATTCTTGTCAGTCTCCCATTTCAAGAAATTGGAAGGTTTTTCTTATTTTTCTCGTTTGAGAAAAAAATCATATCTTA
>JAVTVY010008953.1:0-47357 GCA_036873755.1 Hanleya hanleyi
AACTGTTCAGAACATGTTTTGTCTGCAGTGTGAGGTGCCCAGAAACACGAACATTTTGTTCGAGGGACATGTTCGTGGAATCAAACATGTTTGATTTTCGGAACATGTTTTCGTCCTTAAAACAGTTTTTGTCTTCAGTGTGTGGTGATCGCGAACATTTGTCCGAACATTTACCAACAGTTATCCAATCAACTGGCAGCTGTCGGTCATGTGACGAAGCTGCTCTCACATGACACAAAAAAAATGGCTCCCATCACATGACCGGCAGCCTTGCTGTGTGATCGCGGCGACTGGCGGTCAAGAGAAAATGTTCGTAGTGTGAGGCTACCACGAACAAAAACACGAAGAAACTGTTCTGTTCTAATACAACAAAATGTTCGTAGTGTGAGTTGGGCTTAATACGAAGAAAACTTCAAGTACAAATTATATAAAATGTGCAAGGAGGGATAATGAGTTTGCCTGCCAAGGTTCAATCTCTGGGGGTGGTCGTTGGAGTTAATGTACATGTTCAAAGTCCAACGTAGCCTCTAATATTGCACCGTTTCACAAAGCTGATGTGCAGGATGATAGAAAGAAATGTTTGCTCTTATATTATGGGTGGTGCTGAATATAGAGGATCTTACACTCGTGGCTATTTAATATGAAAGTTATGACACGAGTTGAGTAAGTTTTATATGTTGCGAGCTTTAGCGAGCAACATATAAAATTTACTCAACGAGTGTCATAACTTTCATATTAAATAGCCACGAGTGTAAGATTCTGTTTATCACATAACTGACTTTAAGCAAATTATAAACGCAATAATTCGAAATATTTTATCATCGAATCTATGTCAAAATTTTCTTTCTTTGCTTCTTCTCGACGATAAAAAACGTCCGTGGCTCAGGCGCATCACAGCCTTACAAGTTACTGTATACGCTAAGCCGATATAGTTCCAAAACGCAACCGAGTTTGAGCACCTCCTTTTTAAGGCTGTTCAGTTTCCACAGCATTTCAAAATATCGTAAACCATTTCACAACAGAATGCAGTAAGTGTAACTTGTTAATTAGCCGTTCTTCATACATTATTTATTTTGGATCATGTCATGCCACAAGTTACACTCGTGTTCGCTGTATGTCATCGTGCGCGCGACATGTTGACGAGTTCCCAGCGACGTGACAACAAGCTAGGATGACAAGATCATTTCGAATACGGTACGTAACCCGTTTGAAGTCTGTAATCATCCAGATCTATTGCAAGAAATAAGCAAACATTGAAAAGATTCCTTGTAGATATATTACAGAAGAATGAACAAACGTTTACTTTCGAGATCTGATGGGATACGGTACCCAAAATGGCGGCCTGGCTCGATTCGCCAAACAACAATGACAGACTACGGTACGTGAGTACAAAATATGAAGCTCAAAACTGTCGAAATAATGTATTGCCGATCATTGCTGCTTGTGTGGTTATTGACAATTATAGTATGCAGGTCGATGCATGTATCTGGATAAAATGATCGTCTTGCAGATATCTATGTTGTTGTTGCACTTGTAAACATAGTATTTCGTAGTAAAATTTTATCAATGGGAAAAATAGTTCAATGACGT
Source organism: Hanleya hanleyi (assembly GCA_036873755.1). Lineage (NCBI taxonomy): Eukaryota > Metazoa > Mollusca > Polyplacophora > Lepidopleurida > Hanleyidae > Hanleya > Hanleya hanleyi. Next base: position 1,591 of record JAVTVY010008953.1, read on the forward strand.
CACCATCGAGCGTAGTAATTTATTTTCTCACGCTATAGCTACTATCCAATCAGCTTGTTTGAAAGTGTAATGTCACTAGTTACATACGATATTTACGTCATGGCTTTATGTCACTGAATAACAACACAGTTATGTGATAAAAATTTATATTTAACCGAACCATTACGTTCTGGGAATTTTCTTCTCTACTCCATTGAAAGAGAGACACCAGGGAACTTGACTTCTTTAAATGCTATAGGCCAATGGATTTTCTGCTGACCATGGATTTGTACAGTCATTTCTGTTGATTTAACGGTATTTTTGTTGTAATTACGCAATACTACCACTGTTGTAAAATTACAACATATGCTGTAGAAATACAGTTATACAGTGAAAACCGCTGGTGCCCTTTTTGGCAGCACTTTTTGCTGTAAAATTACAGCACCCTTTTTTACAGTGTGTTCTGTCCTTGTTGGATCACTGATCCATCATTATTGGATCGATGATCCAGTAATAGAGATTTTTGGATCGATGAACCAGAAAGAAAGATAAACTGTTACTCTTTGAAACATTCTTTGATACTGTACATGTATATTCGAGGTGAGCCACTGGTGATCCAATTTCCAATCAGGGGAGAGCATCATGTATCCATCACTGTGATCCAGTGGTGCATCACTTGTGACTCAAAAAGCGCTTCTCGTCATGTTGGCTCATTGTGGATTAATGATCCACTATGGTGGAAAACATGAGACGGCTTCAAAGCTTCTCAAGCAGGTGAGCCTTGGTGAGCCGTCTCGGTACAAACGAGTCGATGGTAACCCATGTAATATAATGGATCAATGTAGCGTCAATATTTACAAAGGAAAATTTCTTTTTTGTTTTTGTTGCGCATATATGGATCATTTAATTTGTAGTGTATTTCTCTTCCTGACATCCCCAAGCTCTCTTCCTGCTATCTTAAAGTTCTATTTCTGATATCTTCAAGTTCTCGCCTTGATATCCTTAACCTCTCTTCATGCTATCCTCAAGTCCATTTCCGGGTCTACCATCTCTTCCATGGAACAAGACAATTGATATTTAACACGAATACTAGTATACTTACAGGATAGCGTTTCATCAGGATTGTCACGTTAATAGTTTTCAAACATTCTTTGATCTCTTTCAGACTGGAACGTTCGCAGTTTAAATGTTTGCCCAGTTTAAAGACTTCTTCTTCTGGGTCATGCTCGGGCCACTTGGAGGCTAATGTTGACGTTGGTGGTCCACTTTGGCAAATCACGGAGCGGAACAAACCTGCAAATATGAAAACCTTCATCTTAGCATCCGGAAATGAAAGCTCGTGTGAAACACGGGAAATGAGCTTTTCCCCCGAATACCTATGTAACACATAAATTAGTACTCACAGGGCTTAAGATCTCCCTAATTTGGGCACACCCTCTATTAAGTGTGGCAATTTTTGTAAGGATTGGACAGAGGGTGGGGCATATACCCATGGAGGATGAGCAATCAGGAATCATCCCTGGTAGTAGTGCCTCTGAGAAGGGATTTCTTTACCAATGGGCGATACCCAGTGTGAGGCAACACCAACTTCATTTTGTGTTTCACGGGCCCGCCGAAAAAAAAATGAATATCAGAATTTCAAATTGCCTCCCTTTTTTTCTCTAGTTTGAACATGAAGATTTCAATCCATTTTTCGTTCGCTGTTGTATTCTATCTGAAACAAAGCCAGCATATAAAAATGTCAAACAACTGGAAGTCAGGGAATTGTTGCTGTTGTAAAATGCTGCTAATAATACTTAGGCAACAAAGACATTCAACATAAATCGGGAACCTTCACTGGCTATGTGATCTATCACCGTGTCATGGTACCCATATATCGACAGTGACGTGGTATGTCAGAGCTTGGAATCCAATATGGCATGATTTTAAGTTACTGTTGAAGCATGAGGCTGCTGCAACATACGCGAACTTCGGTAGATTGGTCTGGAAGACAACCATAGTCACCATGAAGATGATAATGTTGTTGGCAGTTAAAAGTATGTGACTTAACATACAGTTTTTGACCTTGAGAAAATAGGTCAACGTCAGTCATATTCATGGACTCCAGGTCTATCATCAGTTGCATATGTGGTATCAATTTAGAAAGTCAAGCTGTATGTCATGTTTTATCATGATATAAAGTATATAACCTTGAAAAAATAGGTTCAGTTAACTGGGATAGGCTTCTAGTCGGTCACCATTTGCACATGCATTATGAATTTGGAGAGCCTATCTTCACTCCTTTAAAAAGTATTGCTAATGCTAAATTTAACCTTGATAAAACAGGTGAAGTTCAGTCATTTTCATTAGGCTTCTGATCCATCACCAGCTGCATTTGTGGTATGGACAGAAAGATGGACAGTCAGAAAGAGAGACAGACAGACAGATGACATGGACAATTCAGTTCCATTTGAGGCATCATTACATATTATCTTCAAAGTCTAAATATTCTGATAAAATGCAAGGTATCACACCATTCCACATAAATTATATATACAAATTTCCCATATAGCAGGAACGTAGAATTTCCACTTCAAAAATCTTTCTACTTTTCCGTCTAAAAACTAGTTAACCGTTGTAAATATGCCGTCAAAATGCAATGGCATGTGCCATTTCATATCTCGAGTTCCAAATAAATTCTGGGGACCTCCACATAAACAAAAAACAAATGATCATTAACCGAGTGATAATTTGGGATTTTTCTCATTGAAAATTGGCCAGAATGCATCTCCATACATCTGGAGACTAAAGAAATGTATTTGGGATAGCCATACCACAGAACAGGATCAAATTATTATTACCAGTATTGCAGAGAGAAATAGCACTGATTTTGGTAAGGAAGTGTTTACTTTGATGACACAAGCGCTAGTATCCTTATGTAAAGTGCATTATGCATTTAGTCAACCACTTCAGGTTTTATTATTTGAATGGTCAACATACAGGCATACACTAGGTAGGCCTGCAAGTCAAAGTTGAATATCAGTGTTCCAGTATGCCTATTTGACCAAAATGTCATTAATTTCTTGAATTTTTGTAATTCTCCATACAGTATCACTCCATACCGATGGCAGCATATTTTCTCTGACAGCATTTTATCATTTTTGTGTGTAAGCAGGGTTTGATTTAACCTAGATTTAGATAGTACAATACCTCATTGCCACATATTCGCCAGTGCTAGCAGCACCAGTGTCCTTTCAATCCACTTTTAAACCATAATGTTAATAAAATTATGAATTGTAAAACAAATGTATAACGAAATATAAATAAAGCCTTATGTTGATGGGTCGCGAAATTCATATGGGAGGTCAATCATTTGAAATCCTTTGTCTGTCTAACAAGATTACAATACGGTAACAAACTTCATGAAGAGCCAATAAATTGTGCTAGATAAGTTTACCGTCTCTAGTGCTACCCAATGATGAACAAATATCACGAAACTGCATGATGCAGCAAAATCCCCAGATCTGGCCATTTCACGTATTTAAAAAAATGGCAATTTGGCTTACACATGTTACAAGGGATTTAAAGTGAATTATAACACTGGAAATGTGATATTCATGTTAGGCAAATTAGAACTACTTTTTCTTGATTCAAAGAATTAAATTTCCATTTTGTGAAAATAAATCCACTTTTGAGGCGCAAAAACTCGCCTTCGTTATTTCGCCAACACCACCAAAATCTTGTCAGTCCTTCGCCTATCTTGCAAGATCATTATACCCATTTCATGGAAATCAAACAAGTTGTTTAGAAGTTATCCTGTTACACATGTTTACCTGCATTCATGTCTATAGCGTCACTTAGTGATGACCAAATACCAAAAAAAAGAAGCAGGTGAAATTTAAAGCCCTAGGGAGTTCATTGGAAAAAAACTTTGATCATGATAATTGTTATGGAGGTTTTGACGTTAAGTCAGATAATTGAAATTTTTCATCTGAATGGCAATTTGGTTTGCACCGAGAGGGAATTATCAGATCGGCAATCCTATATTTTTGCGTGGCAACCTAGAATAGAACTTTAAATATTTCTTGAAGCGAATTGGTAAATTTTCATTTCACGAAAAAATTCTTTTCTGGAGACGCAAACAACGTACCTTTATAGTTACGCCAGCTAAACCAAAATCTTTTCAGCACATTGCCTATCCTTCAAGACCATTGTAATGAAATTTCATAGAAACCAAACAAGCGGTTGAGACGAAATCGCCAGAGAAAGGTTTACTTATGCTCTGCAGCGCCACCTAGTGGTGAACAACGGCTATCAAAACCCAACCAGACAAATTTCCTAGGCCTAAGGAGATAGCACACAAAGTCTGACCTGAAAATATTTAACGGTTTCAGAGATATTCACGCTTCAAGTCGCGGCGGCGGCGGCGGACGCGGATCCGGCGGAGCCGTTTCTCATCAAAACATACATGTAAGAGCATCCACTTTGTGGAAATGCCCTAATTCATGGTGATTTACAAACGAGTGAGAGAGTTTTTGTCACACCAAGTATATGGCCATGTTAAGGTGTCAATCGACAAATTTCATTGGAAGTGAATATTTTGTTTGCAGCACCTCAACCGTACTTCACTAAGAAGGAATCCTCCTCTAAACGCGCTACAAGCACGGCGGAAGAAATTTGTGATTGGAGGGACCACTATCATAGTGCAATAGGGCAGGGTCCAGGAGCCGCCTAGGCCCCGGAAGCTCTAGGGGTCTTTCATGACCGGAGACGCGTTCTAGCGTATTTCCGAGCAATAAAACAAGAGATCTTCGCCTGTGTAAACTCTATTAGTTTTGCCTGTTTTGTTGTTTCCCCACAACGTGTTATTCAAATATTCTCCGTCAAGCAAATGATGATGTTCGGAAGTTTAAATAATTTAAATATTAAATATCATTTCAAACGAAATACGAGCGTCTAGTCCGTCATTCAATATCCAGCCGTCGTCCATTAAAGAATTTTCGCGTCCATAATCCAAAGACCTAATTCGTATCAGAGCAATAGCACCAAATTCAAGAAGAAAAAAATTCATAGGATTCATAAAAATGGAAGAGAGAAGAGGGAGGGAATTTGGATTAATGTCACACTCAAGTTTGTTTCACTCATATGGTGACAGTCAGTTTGGTTGGTGGAGGAAGCCGGAGTACCCGGAGAGAACCACCGCCCTTCGGTAAGTAACTGACAGACTTTCACACATGGACTAGCTGGGCTCGAACCCGTGCCGGTTCAGCGGTGTGAGGCTAGCGGTCACCAGCGAAGTGCAAGAGAGAAGCTGTCAGTAGTTGCCGACAATGATGCCGGCAAGAAATCATTGGGTTTCGAAAGCATCAAATCCGTACGGGATCAATTTTCTAAATCCATATAATTTTCGTTCTAGAGTCGTTATCTAGAGTAGTATGAATCTGTCACGTAAAAGGCGACTAACTGGGACACCCGTAAGTTTCTCGGGTGTGAAAAAGAATAGGACCCTACGCGTGTGGTTTCCGGGTGTGAAAAGGAATGGGGACGAAACGTCGTGATATGACTGAAGCGACGTTAAATCATATTCAATATTTTCATTGTGACTGGTCATATGAACATCATGAGCATCTTAAAATGCATGGGTTCATACGGCTCCTAACCCCGGGTTACGCGGAATTAAACAGAAGTTACGAAACGTAACGCCATAAATCTTGATCGTTTTTTTTTTCTTTCTCTGACTTTTTTTTTTGTTTGGTCTTGTGTTGGGCGCGCGTGCCTCTCCCCCGCCCCCCCCCCCCACCTTCCCCCCGCGCCCTCCCTACGCTACCTCATTTGGAGCAAACACACAACGAACCTTTCGCCATTGGAGAAACAAGGAGAATACCGACGTCCATGGAACCAGCACTGTGTCCAAGTATAGTCACTTTATTTCGGTCGCCGTTGTAAGATGCTATGTTGTTTTGGACCCAGCGCATGGCGGCAATCATGTCAAGCAGGCCGTAATTTCCGGGAAAATCCTTCTGACCAGTACCAATGAAACCTGGGATGGAAAAGTGTTTGAAAGGTGTGTGAAAAGATGTAATCTGCACCTTAAAGGAGTACTTACCTAATGTAATATAGGTTCCTATTACAAAGGTTAGACTCTTAAAGAAATATAACCAACTATTTTATTGTCGTTGGGGGCGATAACCTATTATTTTTATTACAATTTGTGAAGCCATGTTTCTCCTTTGACGTCGACGTGGGCGCCGCCATGTTGCCTGTGGGATGACGTGAATGATGACGTCAGCATTCAGGACAACGTCACGGCTAACGCTTGATCCAGGGACCTTCCAACTACGGACATATGAACTACTCTGGGTCTGAGTTTCAATTCGAGGAAAAAACTGGCGCGGCAATTCACACGGGGGTAATTCCTAAAAGGAAAGTGAAATAGGTTATCTCCGACAACTGAAGAATTCCTTCCCCAAGTTTTTCAGCGGAGAATTTCCCGATTCAATTTGGACAAAATTTGAAGCTGATCGGTAAACTAAAAGAGCGTTCTCTGCAATTGTCCAGTGATTTGAGTTGAACGACGATGCTTTTAAGTTCGTAAACATTTTCATGATTACACTTGAACAACTAAAATCAACTAGAACGGCAGTGGATTTATTGGGTTCCTTCTCGTATGAATTATCAGCATGATCAACACGATCAACCTTAAGTCTCCATGACGTTGTGACGTTTTTAGATGAGTATAAACTTACTTCCGCTCATCTAAAAACGTCACGCAGTGGTGCAATGGCGGCGCCCAGTGCACGCCGTGGCGAGCAACAAAATATTCAATATTTCTTTTATTTCGCATTTTATCAACATAAGTTTTATATAATAAGATTTGAAATGCGAGTGCTGATAAATATAGTCACACTCAAAAATAAGGTAAGTACTCCTTTAATACGAATGTACGAAGATACGATGCGAAAGCGTGAAGCTGCGATGCGAAAATGCGAGGGTGGGATATCAAGGTGCTAAGACACATTGGGAAGATGCGGTGCATCGCACTTTCCTTCGTACCTTCGCATCCAGTTACATGCACTCAGTAACATAGATAATAATCATTATCAAAACCTATTATGTACCCTTACAGAAATTTAAGGTTGCGGGGAGCTCCCGCTAAGCTCCCGGGCTCGTATGTTAACTTGTGCGAGCTATCTGCTACCTTGCGCGAGCTATCCGCTACCTTGCGCGAACTAGTGCGAGCTAACCAGCAGATCGCGAGAGCCAGCGCAAGCTACCCGTTAACTCGCGTGAGATACCCGCTACCTCGCGTTCACTATCATAGATTGTTTCTAGTACTCACCGCAAGTTTGCGCTACCTAGCATCATCGCAGAGTTTCAAACCTGCTAGCTCGCGAGAGGTAGCGCAAGTTTGCGGGAGCTATCGCAAGTTTGAGATATTTGATAGTCTCTGTACTCTTGAGATTCCACATCATTACTATTCCGGTCCAGCTAGGCCTTCCTTGAACCAACATCTGGAAAATCTGGGTCAGTGAGTTGACCAGTGTGTAGGAATACATAATAAAATTCCAAAGTTCCCTTCCACAGAAGGCGAAATAATCTGTTCTCTGCAGTGCTACAGATATTTACTTATGTTTTCACATTCTTGTGAATGATAAACTTTCTTTAGATATGGGATTAGTGCCGTTTTATCCTTGGTATTTCCTGCCCTGGAAATGGACTACTTTTGAATGGGGAGGGATGGTGTGTGATGCAGTCAGCATTTGAAAAATTGGAGGGAGAAGCTGTTATACATCTCAGTTCAATGGATGTATCTATAAGGGAGAGCCATTTCATGCTGTTTCATTAGTTTCTGGTAAGTACATCCTCTTTTAAATGATCAAACAATCATAGCTGAGTTTTGCCTGAAGTGAACATAGTGAGAGTAGGAGAGGGTTTAATTATGAATTTTCTAAATTAGACCTGTCCTGGTCTAGAGTATAAGGCATATAATGCATTTAGTAATCCACTAAAACTCACCTCATGTTATTGCTTAAAGATGAATAGGAATTCAATTTGGATTCATTTGATACCAGTAGGCTATTTCTTAAGCAAAATAAATGGATGGTCATTATTCAGTTAACCCATGGTTAACCTCAATTAGCTATAAAACTTTTAATTTTATTGGATAGTTAATCTACGGTAATTTCCCTATTAATTCGCGATGTAGTGATGAAACTCAGCACTCCAAAAATTGGCTACTTTCGAATTATTTGTTGAGCGAATTCTAGAAAAACGCGAGTGTTCGAATTAAATGTCGCGCCGACTTTCACGGAGAATCCAAAATGGCGGACCGCTTCGCCGTGGTCGTATAGTGATCGTATTTATTACCGTGTATTAACTTTGATATCTCATCAGTTTCCATAAAATGCTGTGTATGATGTCAGAAAATCTCCTCTACCCTGATAAAGGCGTCTAATTTTATTCGAGGAAGTCGAGCATATTTATCGAGTGACGAGTTCAGCACGATCATGCAGATTTTTGAGCTGACGTCCGTAAATTCGCGTCCATAATAACATCGTAAAAGGCCAAAACATTGAACGTATTCCTTCCTTTTTGTTCAGTATTAGCTATGATCTATATTATGAAACCTAACTGACATGGAATTGAATGAATATTCTGGAAATATAAAACTATACACATATTAGAGTATTCCATGTTCGAGTCGTTCGGTATGTCGACGTTGTTGTTGTGAACCCTGAAAATGAACCAACGGCAAATTTGTGTAGGATTGTATCACGAAGTTTTAGACAGATTAGCGGACTGTCATAGACTTTTTGGTCTTCACTGTGCATGATTTTACACACACCATCCAGGACTTGAATAAATATCCCGGACCTATGACACGAAATTAATGTTGAATTAACGGCGGATTGTACAAGAGAACCGAGTGTCAGTCGGCAATACACGTTTCGATTGGTTTGTTTCAAGTATGAGAATATCTATTACGGTATCGGTACTGTAACAGTTTACTAAAAGTAAAAGTCGAAGTATGATATCGTTTTGAATATTAATTAAATACTGGTATGTTCTCATCTCCGAAACTTTACCTAATGCCATTTAAATGTTTCTCAAATTTGTTTAGCATATAGAGTAATGGAATGGCGATAGCGATGTTTTGATTCTTAGTGTAAAAATGCGCGGTGTAATTCCAAAGAATTTTTGATTGCTGGAATTTGGGTAAGTTTGTGGGTATTCGTAAGAAATATTTTCATTCACAATAAAATATTTAACAAAACCGGAAAGAGTAAGTCTTTATGATAACTATATTTGAACAAAACAGAGCACATGCAGAGATGATTGTTGTCGGCGCTTCACATCGCAAAATTTGTTTGTGTCCCCTGGTGGGAAAACTGACGTTTGTCAACTGTGTGATTTCCTGTCTATGTTTCATTAAACGATAGATGCAATCAAAGCCAAGATATAACAAGTTTGAATGAGGTATTGTGAAATTTACAGGACGAACAAGGGCCACACATTAACACACAAACCCATACTGCAGCGTTAATTTGAAACCCCTTTGAATTGCCTCTTGCTGGTGAATCGCGCATCCTCACACAGAGCTGAATTTGGGCTTCCGAAGGGACAAGGTATTCCCCAGGCAGTCAATTCAATGTTATTACACACGATCTCATTTGCATATGAATAAGTGTCATTTCCAGTCTGGGTGAAACTTGCATGCTGCACGTGGACTCTCCTATTTCACTATATATTTCATGCTGTTCAGATTCTCTCCACTGGAAACTGCATCTTGTCACCCCTATCCTGACTTTGGATTCTTCCATTTTATGTGGTTTTCTCTGGAGGACAAGCTGTGCTGAATGGGGAAATAGCTGGACAGGCTAAAAATAAACTAAACACTTCATTAGCAAACTATCCCTCAAAACAATGTAGCCATTGACAATTTAAATATCAAAGGAGACTGCAGCAAATGCCATTCATGTGGAGGCTTGGTGTTTCAGTAGGAAATTGAGGGGCACTGAGGGGGTATACTATTATGTCGTGCGATGTGAACACATCGTTTCAAGTTTGTTTCCTATACAGTGAATCTTAATAATGATAATAATAAAAATACGGCCTCTTCACGAACATGCTATTAGATATTGTATTGTATGTTGAGTAGAATGCAGGACGAGTCAGATCGATCACCGTAATTCTGTAGGTTTGTTTACGGTCAAATATACTTACCACATGGGGTCTGCGTAAATACCTCACCTTGTCGTGTAGATAATAACACGGACGTATGGACTGTTAGGGGGAGGGAGGGGGAATGGATGTTCTGAAAGAAAAAAGGAAACCCTTTCACCATTGTTTGTGATCTTCCAGGCTTGTCGATACGTTGTCATGCACAAACAAGTGATGCTCGAGAATTGTAGTCCAGATTTTTTATTTTTAGAAATTTTTATTGATCAAAATACTAAAATAAAATCAACGTTAAATGTACATCCTTCCAAAAGGCTTTTCGTGATGGCTCATTTTTGACGTCAAATAATGGTCGTTTGATTGTCCACTTCACCTGAAAATATAACGAATAGCGTACAGCATACCGAAAGGTTAAATCGCATCTTGCTTTCCCCAAACGAAGAATTCAGTTGCTGTGAAGAAATCTGATGCAATTCACCAGCACACACGTTACAACTTGATATCTCCGCGGGAACGTCACCCGACAAAGTTTGAACTCTGCTCCCTTCCAGTGCCTCCTTTGAACACGGCCCAAGTGCCTCCCATACGAATAATACAGGGCAGGTCGGGCAGGTAAATGGGGGACAGCGAGGGGTTTAGCATATACGACGAACAAATATATTAACGTTGAAGATCTCTCAAATTTGTTACTTAAAATAACGTGTGTTTTTCAAATAAAGGAATGCTGGTTTAAAGAAAGATATTTGATATACGAACGCTGGAAACTGAAGAATGATTTAATAGCGGGCTGTGTGCAGACAATCGACCATGTGCGGGGGACATATATATTTTTCCCGACTGCGGCGAAACGCGATCAAGTTAGGATAAAATTACAGGACTGCGGAGTTAATTGAATCAATTGTTTTCCTTATAGACTGTAAGTAATAGTAATTCAGTCTGATTATATTGTACCATTCCCTGTTGTTTCTCTGCGCTTACAAATATTGCATACGCCGATATACTATACAAGATTCTAGTAGCCTAACATATTCACTTTACTTTCATCGGCACGAACTCCGTGGCGAAAACGGGAGTGTTCGAATTTATTGTTTCACGGATATTGAAAATGCTCCCGTGTTCGTTTTATTAGGATGGACAAAATCACGACAGCGGAAAAATCGGCCGTTTTCGAATTAAATTTGGAAGGTGAATTAATAGGGAAATTACCGTACCTTTTTGCAAAATTCAGATCTTTTCCCCTAATTTGTTCTGCATGTTTTCAAATAGCTGGTGTATATATAGTACATGTATGCTCACCCTGTCTTCGTTCTGATCTTGACCTACATCATGAATTTGTGAAATTGTAGGCTGAACCAGGGTCACTGATTTTGTGGATCAAGTTTGATAGGTCGCTGGCTTGCGCAACCTACCACTACCTTGCGCTACCTACCGCTAGCTCGCGCAACCTACCAACAGTAATACAACTCTGGATCTTCGTTAACTAGTGCTAGCTACCATGGACAGCCGCAAACTAGCAATGTTTCAAATGGGAGCTTATCGGTAGCTCCCGGCAAGGCACTAGCTTGCGGGGAGCTAGCGCAAGGTTGCGGTGAGCTATCGCGAGGTTGCGGGGAGGTATCGCGAGCTCGCGGGGAGCTAGCACAAGCTCGCACGGAGCAGGAATGGGGAGCTGGCGCGAGCTCGCAGGGAGCTACAATGGGGAGCTGGCGCAAGCTTGCGCTAGGTTGCGGAGAGCTATCACTACCTTGCGGGAGCTAACCTGTCGGCCTTATCGGGAGCTAGCGCGAGCTCTCAATGTTTCAAATGGGATCTTATCGGTAGCTAACATTGTTAGCTACCGCAAGCTAACTCCGCAATCTCTCCGCAATCTCTCCGCAATCTTAATTTTCTGTAAGGGTAGTGATAAAAATCCGTCGGTCGAACTCCAAGAGGAGGCTAAGAATGTCTGGTGGCTAAGAGTGTCCGTATCCTACATGTATCTTCTAACCCAGCTAGGTCAGTAGTAGGGAAAGGGGACGAAGCCTATTATTTTGCCGGGGGAGATAACTCTTGGGGAGATGACGGGGAGTTCCGCCAGGGGGCGCCACCAGCTCAAGAGACCAAAAACTACCTCCAGCACAGAAGAGTTCCAATCTAGGGGGGAGGTAACTCTGGGTGACTATAGTTCCGGCAAAGGGCCCCTGGGCATGTATTCTTCCGCGGTGATGCGGTCTGGCGGTGATGCGGTCGCGGCAAAAAGCTTCCGCGGAGAAAAAGTAGTCCCTAGACTTCAAATACGCTGCATGGTCCGATTGGGTCGAGTGAGGTATCAAAGTGAAGCATTCGTGAAGGGGCATCCAGTCATGGGTGGGTGCATGTGAAATTAGGATTTTTTCCCGAAACTATAAAAAGCGGAACACGGACTTTACCCCTAAAATAGGGGAAAACACCTATCAACCCTAGCCAAAAGGGCTAATATCGGTCCCCGGGCTTATTGGGACCTGCCTATCAAGTCAATGGGGTGGGTGTATGTAAAATTAGGATTTTTTCCCGAAAATATAAAAAGCGGAATACGGACTTTACCCCTAAAATAGGGGAAAACACCTATCAACCCTAGCCAAAAGGGCTAATATCGGTCCCCGGGCTTATTGGGACCTGCCTATCAAGTCAATAGGGTGGGTGCATGTAAAATTATGATTTTTTCCCGAAACTATAAAAAGCGGAATACGGACTTTACCCCTAAAATAGGGGAAAACACCTATCAACTCTAGCCAAAAGGGCTAATATCGGTCCCCGGGTGTATCGGGGTCTGCCTGTCCAGTCAATGGGGTGGATGCATGTAAAATTAGGATTTTTTCCCGAAACTATAAAAAGCGGAATACGGACTTTACCCCCAAAATAGGGGAAAACACCTATCAACTCTAGCCAAAAGGGCTAATATCGATCCCCGGGCTTATCAGGGCCTGCCTATCAAGTCAATGGGGTGGGTGCATGTAAAATTATGATTTTTTCCCGAAACTATAAAAAGCGGAACACGGACTTTACTCCTAAAATAGGGGAAAACCCCTCTCAACCCTAGCCAAAAGGGCTAATATCGGTCCCCGGGCTTATCGGGGCCTGCCTATCAAGTCAATGGGGTGGGTGCATGTAAAATTAGGATTTTGTCCCGAAACTATAAAAAGCGGAACACGGACTTTACCCCTAAAATAGGGGAAAACACCTATCAACCCTAGCCAAAAGGGCTAATATCGATCCCCGGGCTTATTGGGACCTGCCTATCAACTCAATGGGGTGGGTGCATGTAAAATTAGGATTTTTTCCCGAAACTGTAAAAAGCGGAATACGGACTTTACCCCTAAAATAGGGGAAAACACCTATCAACTCTAGCCAATAGGGCTAATATCGGTCCCCGGGTGTATCGGGGCCTGCCTGTCCAGTCAATGGGGTGGGTGCATGTAAAATTAGGATTTTTTCCCGAAACTATAAAAAGCGGAATACGGACTTTACCCCAAAAATAGGGGAAAACACCTATCAACTCTAGCCAAAAGGGCTAATATCGATCCCCGGGCTTATCGGGGCCTGCATATCAAGTCAATGGGGTGGGTGCATGTAAAATTATGATTTTTTCCCCGAAACTATAAAAAGCGGAACACGGACTTTACTCTTAAAATAGGAGAAAACCCCTATCAACCCTAACCAAAAGGGCTAATATCGGTCCCCTGGCTTATCGGGGCCTGCCTATCAAGTCAATGGGGTGGGTGCATGTAAAACTAGGATTTTTTCCCGAAACTATAAAAAGCGGAACACGGACTTTACCCCTACAATAGGGGTCTGTAATATACAATATAAGGGAAAATGGCTGTATGGGATATGAGGATGGTCAATTTTTCTCGTGGGCTTTACTATGGCTTGTGGGGTCTGGTTTTTCTCGTTTCGCCAAGAAAATGACAATGGGAAGGGTACCGGAGCGAATCGGTGAAATTTTTGGGAAAAGTACCGGGTAGGCCTGTATATAGGCTCATACTGGCTATATGAGGGGGGGGGGGGGGGGTGGTCAATTTTTGTGTGGGTGTTACTATGGCTTGTGGGGTCTCGTTTTTCTCGTCTCACCAAGAAAATCACGGAGCGAATCAATGAAATTTTTTGAAAAAGTCACCGAGGTCTGCATATAGGCCCATAGGCGGGCTATACGGGAGTATAGGTTCAACCTGGGAAATTCACACACGTTCATTGTGAAATGGGTTGTTTGGATTTGTTTTTCACGTCTCGTCATTTAGAACACGATGGGAAGGGTCTCGAAGCGCAACGGTGAATTTTTTGGAAAAGTACCATATAGCCCATATAGTCCCATACTGGCTATATGGGGGTATAGGTTCAACCTGGGAAATTCACATACGTTCATTGTGATATGGGTTGTTTGGATTTGTTTTTCACGTCTCGTCATTTAGAACACGATGGGAAGGGTCCCGGAGCGAAACGGTGAAATTTTTGGAAAAAGTTCACCGAGGCCTGGGTAGGCCCATAGGCCCATACTGCATGGCTATGGGGGTATAGGCCCATACGGGGTGACGTTTTGGGGTCTAGGTGAGCCCCTAATGATCCTATGATGTCGTATGAGGTCTTATTTTGAAGCTCTCGTGGAGGAGCATCCGACTGCACTAATGGTTCGTCCGTTTTCAATATTTTGCGCATGCGCAGTCTGGCCGTAGTATAGAAAGCAGGCCTTTTGGGTGGTATGTGGGTGTGTGTTTGGGATAGAGATGGACCGCTATGGGTCCGAATGGGTCGTGGAAGGTGTCAAAGTGAAGCTTGTGTGGGGTAGAGTCAGAATGGCGTGTTTTTAAATGCAAGTCGCGTCAATCTGCGCATGCGCAGTTGGTTGTAGTAAGTAAAGTGGCCATTTTGGGGCAGTGCAGGAAGGTATTTGGTGTCGAGATGGACCATCCTTGGTCCGAATGCGTCCTGGGAGGTGTCATTTTGTAGCTCTCGGGGTGTAGACCCCGATTTGGGGGCTGCCCACGTCACCTGTGACGTCATCGGTGACGTCATCAGTACGAGTAGTAGCGAAAGTGGACATTTTAGGGCACTGAAGGATAATATTTGGGGTAGAGCGGGACCATCCTTGGTCCAATGCGTCGTGGGAGGTGTCATGTTGTAGCTCTCGGGGTGTACACCCCGATTTGAGGCATGTCCACAGCATCTGTGACGTCATCGGTGACGTCATCAGAACGAGTAGTAGCGAAAGCGGGTATTTTGGGGCAGTGAAGGAAGGTATTTGGTGTAGAGATGGACCATTCTTGGTCCGAATGCGTCGTGTGAGGTGTCATCTTGTAGCAACGCCCGCCAACATCAAGCTCAATGCTTCAACGCCCTGTTGAAATAGCTCAGAAGCTCTGATTTTCTAGATATTCCATGGAATTGTCACTCATTCTTCGAAATGCAGTGACGTCCGTCGTTACGCCTTAACAGACCGGAGACAGTACAACAACAACAACAAGGATGAGACATGAGAGAACAACAACAAGAAGAAGTTTTTTCATATAGTTTATTCTCCCCAATGTTACATCATACCCACGCTGGGGGAGCCGCGTTGGGTATATTTACAATTCAAGAAGACTCTTGTCCAATCAGAGGCCACCATTTGCATCTGTCATATTCGTTCCTGTCCGTTAGATGTATTATTGCCCAATCAGAAGTCTCCATTTCAGAAAGTTCCATCTTCGGCCATGTTCGCTTTGAACCGTTTATTCTAATCATCGTCGGGCAGCCCAGGATACCGTTGAGGCAACATATCCTCAGCTAGTTGTTTGTGCATTCTGAGTATCTATCAGTGCATGGGTGAATACATTCACCCGATGGGAATATTCCGTAGCTTGGTCACGAAGAACGTAACATTGGTCACACTCTCCACTGTCCACTTGGTGTTGGGGCGTTGTTGTTGGGCCCATTCCAAGGGGTCCACGGTGTCCAGTTTCTCCAGCATCGTCTCTAGCGACGCCCGGTTAATGATGGTAAAGGGTTGGTCAAATACCCGGATGTTACTGCTCGGGTAAAAGTATCGGACTTGATCTGTCTCCTTATGCTGCAGTACATAACCAAACGCCAGATTTAATTTGAAGGACGTAGCTTGGTCATTGAAGATGGCTTCCACGTAGTTGCGTAGACGGGGGAGGTCAGTCAGTCGGAAATTGTGGATATCTTGAATAGGGCGATGACGGTGGAAACAGTGCCGTATCATGGACCAATGGCGACGATAGATGTCACTCACTGGATGGGCGTCCTGTAAGAGATCGCTGGGAACATCGACCGCATCTTCCAGAAAATGTTCGTTGTTGTCAGGCGTATGACTGGGAACAGTAATGCTAGGGACCGGCAGGATATCTAGGCTCTTCTGAACCTTGGGTATAGGCGGGCTCTCCGTGATTGCATCACCAGTGGCATTCGTCTCCCCGGGCTCATCTTCACTAGGTCTGACAATCATGGGTGCCTCTTTAGTGAAAAGTTGTCGCTCATACCGTGGCAATGGACTATGAATCAAACGTTGGTACTGTCTTAACTGACTGGGTCGTTTGAAGAGTTGACCACAACCGTTACATTGTTCCGTCGCGCCCTCGTGGAATGAGCGTTCGTGGCGCAGTAAATGATCCTACCGATTGAATGACCGTGCACAGGTTGTACAAGTATACCGAGCATCGTTGTGGGTGGAGGCCTCGTGGTGTCGTAAATTATCTAGACGAGTAAACAGCTTCTGGCAAGTTGTGCAAGTGAACATCTTGGTGGTTGACAGAGTGTCTGATGAATCGGCCAGGCCGCTTCCCTTTTATAGCACGCTAGCTGGTGATCTATATTTTGCACACTCAGTTCAACTATCCCCAAGTCGAGGGCCGAGCCGTGACACCTCCGTGTCTCTTCGGGTACCTCCGTAACTACCCGGCTGTTCCCGTGTAAACCCGGATGGATCTCCATGTCTCTTCGGTGACCTCCGTGACATCTTCGGTCACCTCCGTGTCTCTTCGGTCACCTCCATAACTACCCGGCTGTTCCCGTGTAAACCCGGATGGATCTCCGTGTCTCTTCGGTGACCTCCGTGACATCTTCGGTCACCTCCGTGTCTCTTCGGTCACCTCCGTACCGTCAACGATCAGCATGTAGACATATAGAGTATGTACGGCATGTTACGGTATTCATCAGTGCATGAGTGACGCATTCAGCCGATGGGGGTGGTCGGTCAGCTTGGTAACGAAAAACGTGGCATTGGTCACCCTCTCTACGACCCATTGTGTGTTGGGGTGTTGTTGTTGGGCCCATTCCAAGGGATCCAAGGTGTCCAGTTTCTCCAGCATCGCCTCTAGCGACGGCCGGTTAATGATGGTAAACGGTTGGTCAAATACCCGGATGTTACTGCTCGGGTAAAAATATCGGGCATGGTCTGTGTCCTTATGCTGCTGCACATAACCAAACGCCAGATTCAACTTGAAGGCCGTAGTTTGATCGTTGAAGATGGCTTCCAAGTAGCTGCGTAGACGGGCGAGGTCGGTCAGTCGGAAATTGTAGATATCTTGAATAGGGCGATGACGGCAGAAACAGTGCCGGATCATGGGCCAATGGCGCCGATAGATGTCACTCCCTGGATAGTCTTCGTCTAACAGATCGCTGGGAACATTTATGGGTTCGTCCACGAAGTGTACTTTGCCCTCCACGTCGTACAAAATCTGGCCCAAGGTCTTGTCGTCCGAATTTGACTGTTGAATTAGGGCGACATCATCATCGGCCCTCGTGCGATGGGTGGGATTTCCCTCTGTTTCGATATTGATGCCTACGGGCTCTTCTACCTGCAAACGTGACTGCGGAACAGGGTGTCGTGTGTGTTGGTGTGGCAGCAACTGACTGGTCAGATTGAAAAGCCGACCACATTCTTCGCATGGACGCTTGTGTACTTCATGGCGTGCACGTGTGTGGCGCTGTAAATGATCCGGGCGCTGAAACCACAGTGTACATATCGTACAGCTATACCGGGCGGTTCCTTCGTGCTTGGTAGCCTCATGGCGGCGCAAGTCGTGCAGACGAGTGAATGATTTCGAGCACGTAGTACAAGTGAACATCTTGGTGGTTGACAGAATGTCTGATGAAACGGCCAGGCCGCTTCCCTTTTATAGCACGCTAGCTGGTATCATGTTCGGGCACCTCCGTGTCTCTTCGGTGATCTCCGTGACATTTTTGGTGACCTCCGTGTCTCTTCGGCCACCTCCGTGTCTTTTCGGGAAGTGACCGAAGAGACTCGGAAGTGAACGACATTGTGGGAAAAACCCACAGACAGGTCAGTACATGTGCTATCATGTTCACACTCCGTCACCGAAAAGACACGGACTGAAGATGGCGGACCTCGCCCGGTGGTGGTGGTGGTGGTGGGAGCTCCCGTGTGGCTGAGCTCTTGGATCGGAGCTCTTGGAGCTCAAAGCGTGTGGAGCTCAGAGCTCGGAAGTGACATTTGCATATGACCTCTGTGAGGTCACTTCCGCTTCCGTTCACGTGACCGGAACTGACCTTTGACCCCGGCGCGCAATTTCGTCGCGGTGACTTGCTACGTGTCACGGCTCTGGAGATGTGGGGTGTCCTGATCAAGGATGGTTTTTTAAAGGTCTGAAAAGAAGGTGCCCGTTGTGGTGGTGGTGTTTTGGGGGTGACTCCGGTTCCCATTCGAATTGCGCGCCGGGGTCAAAGGTCAGTTCCGCTCACGTGAACGGAAGCGGAAGTGACCTCACAGAGGTCATATGCAAATGTCACTAATCGCGCGCAGGGGCCACAGGTCAGTTCCGGTCACGTGAACGGAAGCGGAAGTGACCCCACAGAGGTCATATGCAAATTATTGAGGTCAGCAGGTGTCCAAAACCCGGCTGTAAGATGGGACCCGGATGTAAAACCACAGTACCCGGATGGAAGACGGAGGAACGACGGGAAAACCCCACATGGAAACCCGGATGTTGACAAGATCCCGGATGTAAAATCCACAGCCCACATACACACACACACACACACACGCGCGCGCGCGCGCGCAATGAGGCTCAGTCGTACACCAGTACACCAGTCTCGATCCTCGACTTGGGGTAGAGTGTGCTAAAACTAGATTATCAGCTAGCGTGCTATAAAAGGGAAGCGGCCCGGCCGTTTCATCAGACACTCTGTCAACCACCAAGATGTTCACTTGTACTACGGGCTCGAAATCATTCACTCGTCTGCACGACTTGTGCCGCCATGAGGCTACCAAGCACGAAGGAACCGCCCGGTATAGCTGTACGATATGTACACTGTCGTTTCAGCGCCCGGATCATTAACAGCGCCACACACGTGCACGCCATGAAGTACCCAAGCGTCCATGCGAAGAATGTGGTCGGCTTTTCAAACTGACCAGTCAGTTGCTGCCACACCAACGCACACGACACCCTGTTCCGCAGCCACGTTTGCTGGTAGAGAAGCCCGTAGGCACCAGTATCGATGCAGAGGGAACTCCCACCCATCGCATGAGGGCCGATGATGATGATGTCGCCCTAATTCAACAGTCAAATTCCGACGACAAGACCTTGAGCCAGATTTTGTACGACGTAGAGGGCAAAGTACACTTCGCGAACGAACCCATAAATGTTCCTAGCGATCTGTTACACGACGATCATCCAGTGAGTGACATCTATCGGCGCCATTGGCCCATGATCCGGCACTGCTTCCACCGTCATCGCCCTATTCAAGATATCCGACTGACCTACCTCGCCCATCTACGCAGCTACGTGAAAGCCATCTTCAACGATCAAACTACGGCCTTGAAGTTGAATCTGGCGTTTGGTTATGTGCTACAGCATAAGGAGGAAGACCAAGTCCGAAACTTTTACCCGAGCAGTAGCATCCGGGTATTTGACCAACCCGTTACCATCACGGATAAGACGTCGCTAGAGACGATGCTGGAGAAACTGGACACCGTAGATCCCTTGGAATGGGCCCAACAACAACGCCCCAACACCCAGTGGGTCGTAAAGAGGATGACCAATGTCACGTTTTTCGTCACCAAGCTGACCGACTACACCATAGGCTGAATGCTTCACCCGTGCACTGATGAAAACCATAACATGCCATACATACTCTATATGTCTATACGCTGATCGTTGACGGCGGCAACGCTAGGTGGTGGTGGTGGTGGTAGTGGTGGTGGTGGTGCTGTGAGGATAATAAAACGTGTATTACGCAATTTGCCTGTTGGTGTTGATGTCTCTTGGTTGTGTTTATATTGAATGGATCTGAGCATGTTGATGCAATGAGAGGAAGTTTTCGGAGAGAACGTAATTCGACATGGTGCACGATTGGACTCAAACACAAACACACACACGTACGCAATGTGGCTCATGAAAAACCTGGATGCAAGCTGAGGACCTGGATATAAAACCACAGTACCCGGATGGAAGACGGAGGAACGACGGGGAAAACCCCACTTGGAAACCCGGATGTTGACAAGATCCCGGCTGTAAAATCCACTGCCCCCCCCACACACACACACACACGCGCGCGCCCAATGCGCCTCAGTCGTACACCAGTACATCTCGGTCCTCGACTTGGGGTAGTTGAACTGAGTGTGCTAAAAATAGATCACCAGCTAGCGTGCTATAAAAGGAAAGCGGTCTGGCCGTTTCATCAGACACTCTGTCAACCACCAAGATGTTCACTTACACAACTTGCCAGAAGCAGTTTACTCGTCTAGACAATTTACGTCGCCACGACACGGCCGCCCACGACGACGGACTGTATACTTGTATAACCTGCGCACGGTCATTTAATCGCGAAGATGCTTTACTGCGCCATGAACGTTCAATTCATGGGCCACCCAAGCGTCCATGCGAGGATTGTGGTCGGCTTTTCAAACTGACCAGTCAGTTGCTGCGACACCAACGTTTGATTCATGCCCCGGTACCATGCAATGAGCGACAACTTCCTATTGAAGAGGAGCCGCAGAAGGTCAGACCCAGTGAAGATAAGCCCGGGGAGATGAACGCCACTGGTGATGCGATGAAGGAGAGCCCACCTATACCCACAGTTCAGAAGAGCCTGGATATCCAGGAGGACCCCAGCGTTACGGTTTCGAGTCATATGCCTGACATCGAACATTTTCTGGGCGATCTCTTACAGGACAACCATCCAGTGAGTGACATCGATCGGCGCCATTGGTCCATGACACGGCACTGTTTCCACCCTCATGGCCCTATTCAAGATATTTACAATTTCCCACTGACCAACCGCACCCGTCTACGCAGCTACGTGGAACCCATCTTCAAAGATCAAACTAGGGCCTTCAAATTGAATGTCGCTTTCGGGTACATCTTACGTCACAAAAAGACGGACCAGTTACGGTATTATTATCCCGGCAATAATATCTATGTGTCTGACCAGCCGTTCACCATCATTAACCGAAGGTCACTAGAGACGATGCTGGAGATACTGGACACCGTGGATGCCTTGAGATGGGCACATCGTCAACGCCCCAACACACAATGGGTGGTAGAGAGGGTAACCAATGTCACGTTTTTCCTTACCAAGCTGACCGACCACCGCCATCGGTTGAATGCGTCACCCGTGCACTGATGAATATCATAACATGCCGCACATACTCTCTATGTCTACATGCTGATCGTTGACTTGAGCTCAGTAAACACTTGTACCTAATGTGACGGTGCGTTAAATAATAAAACATGGTGTTTGATATTTCAATTTGTTTTGCTGTGAACATACTAAACATACCCAGGGCGGCTCCCCCAGCCTGGGTATGATGTAACATTGGGGATAATAAACTATATAAACATTGCTGAACTTGTTGTTATTCACGACAACCGCTATCCGATTGTATAATACAGAACATATAATGTATAATACAGGACATATATGGTACAATACAGGAAACATGTGGTATAATACAGCACAGATTTGGTATAATACAGGACAGATACTGTATAATACAGCACAGATTTGTTATATATATATATTGTATAATACAGGACAAATATGGTACAATACAGGACAATGACACCCCACAGGACGCATTCGGACCAAGGATGGTCCATCTCTACCCCAAATACCTTCCTTCCCTGCCCCAAAATGTTCACTTTGGCTACTACTCGTACTGATGACGTCACCAATGACGTGACGGAAGCTGTGGACATCCCTTAAAATCGTGGTCTCCACCCCGAAGGTTACAAGATGACACCCCACAGGACGCATTCGGACCAAGGATGGTCCATCTCTACACCAAATACCTTCCTTCACTACCCCAAAATGCTCACTTTCGCTACTACTCGTACTGATGACGTCACCGATGACGTCAACGATGCTGTGAATGTTCCTCAAATCGGGGTCTACACCCCGAGAGCTACAAAATGACACCTCCCTGGACGCATTCGGACCAAGGATGGTCCATCTCTACCCCAAATACCTTCCTTCCCTGCCCCAAAATGCCCACTTTCGCTACTACTCCTATTGATGACGTCACCGATGACGTCACAGATGACGTGAACATCCCTCAAAGCGGGATGTACACCCTGAGAGCTACAAGATAACACCTCCCACGACACAATCGGACCAAGGATGGTCCATCTCGACCTCAAATACCTTCCTGTACTGCCCCAAAATGGCCACTTTACGTACCACAACCAACTGCGCATGCGCAGATTGACGCGACTTGCACTTACAAACACGCCATTCTGACTCTACCCCACACAAGCTTCACTTTGACACATTCCACGACCCATTCGGACCCATAGCGGTCCATCTCTACCCCAAACACACACCCACATACCGCCCAACATGCCTGCTTTCTATACTACGGCCAGACTGCGCATGCACAGACTATTGAAAACGGACGAACCATTAGTCGATACATTACAAACTCCACTGGAGCTTCAAAATAAGACCTCATACGACATCATATGATCATAAGGGGCTCACCTAGACCCCAAAACGTTCACCCCGTATGGGCATATACCTCCATAGCCATGCAGCATAGGCCTATGGGCCTACCCAGGCCTCGGTGAACTTTTTCCAAGAATTTCACCGCTTCGCTCCGGGACCCTTCCCATCGTGTTCTAAATGACGAGACGTGAAAAACAAATCCAAACAGCCCATATCACAATGAACGTATGTGAATTTCCCAGGTTGAACCTGTACCCCCATATAGCCAGTATGGGACTATATGGGCTATATGGTACTTTTCCAAAAATTTCACCGTTGCGCTCCGAGACCATTCCCATCGTGTTCTAAATGACGAGACGTGAAAAACAAATCCAAGCAACCCATATCACAATGGACGTGTGTGAATTTCCCAGGTTGAACCTATACCCCCGTAAGTAGTATGTCCACGGCATTTAACCTCATATTGACCTACTTATTTGTTCCCCCGGGTAAAATTTAAGGGGGAACTTTGTGAGGCTCTCTACGGGTGGGGTATGTGGCAGAGCTCTTGGTGGGAACTTTTCAACATCCGGAAAGTACACATAAACTGATGACGTCATCACGATTATTCTTCCGCGGTGATGCGGTCTGGCGGTGATGCGGTCGCGGGAAAAAGCTTCCGCGGAGAAAAAGTAGTCCCTAGACTCCAAATACGCTGCATGGTCCGATTGGGTCGAGTGAGGTATCAAAGTGAAGCATTCGTGAACGGGCATCCAGTCATGGGCGGGTGCATGTAAAATTAGGATTTTTTTCCCGAAACTATAAAAAGCGGAACACGGACTTTACCCCTAAAATAGGGGAAAACCCCTATCACCTCTAGCCACAAGGGCTAATATCGGTCCCCGGGCTTATCGGGGCCTGCCTATCAAAACCATGGAGTGGGTGCATGTAAAATTATGATTTTTTTTCCGAAACTATAAAAAGCGGAATACGGACTTTACCCCTAAAATAGGGCAAAAACCCCTATCAACCCTAGCCAAAAGGTCTAATATCGGTCCCCGGGCTTATCGGGGCCTGCCTATCAAGTCAATGGGGTGAGTGCATGTAAAATTAGGATTGTTTCCCGAAACTATAAAAAGCGGAACACGGACTTTACCCCTACAATAGGGGTCTGTATTATACAATATAAGGGAAAATGCCTGTATGGGGGAGGGGAGATCAAATTTTTTGGGGGGGCTTTACTATGGGTCTCGTTTTTCTCGTCTCGCCAAGAAAATGACAATGAGAAGGGCCCGGATCGAATCGTGGAAATTTTTGGGAAAAGTACCGGATAGGCCTGTTTATAGGCCTATAGGCTGGCTATATGGGGGTATAGGTTCAACTTGGGAAATTCACACACGTTCATTGTGATATGGGTTGCTTGGATTTGCTTTTCACGTCTAGTCATTTAGAACACGATGGGAAGGGTCTTGGAGCGCAACGATGAAATTTTTGGAAAAGTACCATATAGCCCATATAGTCCCATACCGGCTATGGGGGTATAGGTTCAACCTTGGAAATTCACACACGTTCATTGTGATATGGGCTGTTTGGATTTGTTTTTCACGTCTCGTCATTTAGAACACGATGGGAAGGATCCCGGAGCGAAACGGTGAAATTTTTGGAAAAGTTCACCGAGGCCTGGGTAGGCCCATGGCTATGGGGGTATAGGCCCATACGGGGTGAACGTTTTGGGATCTAGGTGAGCCCCTAATAATCCTATGATGTCGTATGAGGTCTTATTTTGAAGCTCTGGTGGAGTTTGTAATGCATCGAATCATGGTTCGTCCGTTTTCAATGGTCTGCGCTTGCGCTGTCTGGCCGTAGTATAGAAAGCGGGCATTTTGGGGGGTATGTGGGTGTGTGTTTGGGGTGGAGATGGACCGCTATGGGTCCGAATGGGTCGTGGAAGGTGTCAAAGTGAAGCTTGTGTGGGTTAGAGTCAGAATGATGTGTTTTTAAGTGCAAGTCGCGTCAATCTGCGTGTGCGCAGTTGGTTGTAGTAAGTAAAGTGGTCATTTTGGGGCAGTACAGGAAGGTATTTGGGGTAGAGATGGACCATCCTTGGTTCATTGCGTCCTGGAAGGTGTCATGTTGTAGCTCTCGGGGTGTAGACTTCGATTTGAGGGATGTCCACGTCATCTGTGACGTCATCGGTGACGTCATCGGTACGAGTAGTAGCGAAAGTGGACATTTTGGGGCAGTGAAGGAAGGTATTTGGTGTAGAGAGGGACCATCCTTGGTCCGAATGCGTCGTGTGAGGTGTCATTTTGTAGCTCTTGGGGTGTAGACCCCGATTTGAGGGATGTTCACGTCATCTGTGACGTCACTGGTGACGTCATCAGTACGAGTACATGCGCAGTCTGGCCGTAGTATAGAAAGCGGGCATTTTGGGGGTATGTGGGTGTGTGTTTGGGGTAGAGATGGATCGCTATGGGTACGAATGGGTCGTGGAAGGTGTCAAAGTGAAGCTTGTGTGGGTTAGAGTCAGAATGGTGTGTTTTTAAGTGCAAGTCGCGTCAATCTGCGCATGCGCAGTTGGTTGTAGTAAGTAAAGTGGTCATTTTGGGGCAGTACAGGAAGGTATTTGGGGTAGAGATGGACCATCCTTGGTTCAATGCGTCCTGGAAGGTGTCATGTTGTAGCTCTCGGGGTGTAGACTTCGATTTGAGGGATGTCCACGTCATCTGTGACGTCATCGGTACGAGTAGTAGCGAAAGTGGACATTTTGGGGCAGTGAAGGAAGGTATTTGGTGTAGAGAGGGACCATCCTTGGTCCGAATGCGTCGTGTGAGGTGTCATTTTGTAGCTCTTGAGGTGTAGACCCCGATTTGAGGGATGTTCACGTCATCTGTGACGTCACTGGTGACGTCATCAGTACGAGTAGTAGCCAAAGTGGACATTTTGAAAAACATTTCAGTGAAGGAAGGTATTTGGTGTAGAGAGGGACCATCCTTGGTCCGAATGCGTCGTATGAGGTGTCATCTTGTAGCAACGCCCGCCAACGCCAAGCTTAATGCTTCAACGCCCTGGTGAAATAGCTCAGAAGTTCTGATTTTCTAGATATTCCATGGAATTGTCACTAATTCTTCGAAATGCAGTGACGCCCGTCAACGCTCGTAGTTACGCCTTAACGCTCTAACATAGCACCTTGACGCCATGATATAGACCGGAGAGAGAACAACAACAACAACAAGGATGACACATGAGAGAACAACAACAACAAGAAGTTTTTTCATATAGTTTATTTTCCCCAATGTTACATCATACCCACGCTGGGGGAGCCGCGTTGGGTATGTTTACAACTCAAAAAGACTCTTGCCCAATCAGAGGCCACCATTTGCATCTGTCATATTCGTTTCTGTCCGTTAGATGTATTCTTGTCCAATCAGAAGTCGCCATTTCAGAAAGTTCCATCTTCGGCCATGTTCGCTCTGAACCGTTTATTCTAATCATCGCCGGACAGGCCTGGATATTCTTCGGGCAGCATGTACTGAAACAGTTGTTTGCGCATTCTGATCGCATTTTCCAGGGCCTCGGTGGGTGGTAGCCCCATAGCCTCTTCCAAGTGACGCTTGGTCTTCATGATGGACCAGTGCGTGGGGTCGCCTTTCATTTCAAGCGGTAGTAAGGTATACGGTTCATAGATCGCCATGGCTGTTTTCCTGATGCGGGGGCGCATTTGGGTGTACGTCTGTTGTAAATTATCCTCTCCGGCGTCCTCGATCGCTGCAGCGTAAGTATTGATAGCTGCTGTCACAATACGATCCCAGAAGGTAGGTTCTGCCTCACTTTCCACGGATGTATGCTGACTATCTGAGGTCAAGCTCTCCGTATCACTAGATAGACTCTCAGCAATCTCTGTTTCGGTATCAGTCGATACACTCTCAGCAATCTCTGTATCAGCATCCGCCTCAACGGACTCCTCGGAGTCTTCAATCCCATGTATATTTTTCTGGTGTCGCATCATATCGTAATGTCTGGTGAACGTGCGTTCGCACTCAGAGCAAGTATAAGCCATGTTGACGGTTGAACGTCGACTGTGCGTGTTTTTGGAAATACGCTCGCTTTTATAGACAGTAACGCCCATCAACGCTTAGCTTAACGCTTCAACGCCCTGGTGAATTAGCTCAGAAGCTCTGATTTCCATGGAATTGACACCAATTCATCGAAATGCAGTGACGCCCGTCAACGCCCGTCGTTACGCCTTAACGCCCGTCTCAACGCCTTAACACACTTTCTTAACGCTTTAACGTCGTTTAATGATGCGTTCGAACAAATGTTTCTTTTGTGCTATTGCTCTGACATACGCCGCTTTCCAGTTCATGGCCGAGGTTTTCAACATCGACGCTGTTCTTTCAATTTCCATATGGACTGGGTCCTTATCCAACAATTTCATATGGGTCAGTAAGTCGGCATACCGCTGACGTAAAGCCCGTCGTATTCTGGGTGCCAATCTGTTATGGGCTAAAATTGCGGCTTCCTCTTTCGTATACCCTTTGTGTTGAAACTTGTTTTCTGTGACCTCCAACATCTCGCCCATCTCGGCGTCCATACTTTCTTTGAACAAATCCTTCCATAGCCTCGAGTTCACATTATGTTCTTCAACCTCGGGTTGGTCCTTCACGGTTGGGTGATATTCCGGGACTGGTGGTATGAAGAAGGCCCGCTGTACGGGGGTGGGTTGCTGCTTCACCAAATGTGGACTCGGTGGATGGTGTAGGGGCTGTGGTGATCCCTCGCCGGGTAGCAGGTGGGTCGTCAGCCGGCGATCTTCGGGGGTATGGGCTTTTAAATCTACGAACAGGTAGCCGTACGGACGACTTGTCGCTTCTTGAAACGCCTGCATGAAATGGTCGATGTTCTGAGGATAAATTCGACTACCAAACACACGAATTTGTGCTCTGTCGATGGGGTTGGAGAACAACACAAAGTATTGGCAGTTCAAGGCAATATCTCTGGACGCCTTCCCTTGAGGAAAGAGATTCTGGGTCAAATAGATGACGGACAGATTGCGATGATGGGACCCTTTGGTGAATAGGTCGGCGATTTTCGAATTGTCCTTGGCCGCACTCATCAGATCATCTAGCACTACCACGTTGGTCTGCTCGGGGTCAAAGTAATACGGTTCGTCTATGTCGTGAGGAATCCCTGGGACGAAACTCACATTCTGTAATCGCGTAGTTTCGTAGGCGGGCTGCCATTGGCTATAACACCAAACAACACGTGTCGGAGCAGGGGTTGCCACACCTTCCTCTAAGAACTTCATTACCCAGGACGTCTTTTCACATACCGTAGGGCCGCTCACCGTCATCGTATAGGGATGCACTACTGTACTTGTTGGACCTATAGCGGGACTCGGCGGTGTCTCTTGCTTGTGTTTTCCTTGAATGTGCCTGAGCATACTATCGCGACGAGAGAAGGTTCTCTGACAGAACGTACACGTACACGACATGTTGATCTGTCGACCAATACATAAGGACTGATGAGGGACACATGTTCATTCTTATATGTACAGACACCACCACCAACACCACCACCACACACTACCACACACACACACACACCACCACCACCACCACCGCCACCACCGGGCGTTGACGGGCGTCAACGCCCGGTGGTGGTGGTGGGAGCTCCCGTGTGGCAGAGTTCTTGGATCGGAGCTCTTGGAGCTCAAAACCGGAACTGACCTTTGACCCCTGCGCGCGCTAACAATACCGGATAACAATACCTTCTCTCGTCGCGATAGTATGCTCAGGCACATTCAGGGCAAACACACAACCAAGAGACACCGCCGAGTCCCGCTATAGGTCCAACAAGTGCAGTAGAGCATCCCTATACGATGACGGTGAGCGGCCCTACGGCATGTGGAAAGACGTCCTGGGTAATGAAGTTCTTAGAGGAAGGTGTGGCAACCCCAGCTCCGACACGTGTTGTTTGGTGTTATAGCCAATGGCAGCCCGCCTACGAAACTACGCGATTACAGAATGTGAGTTTCCTCCCAGGGATTCCTCACGACATAGACGAACCGTATTACTTTGACCCCGAGCAGACCAACGTGGTAGTGCTAGATGATCTGATGAGTGCGGCCAAGGACAATTCGAAAATCGCCGACCTATTCACCAAAGGGTCCCATCATCGCAATCTGTCCGTCATCTATTTGACCCAGAATCTCTTTCCTCAAGGGAAGGCGTCCAGAGATATTGCCTTGAACTGCCAATACTTTGTGTTGTTCTCCAACCCCATCGACAGAGCACAAATTCGTGTGTTTGGTAGTCGAATTTATCCTCAGAACATCGACCATTTCATGCAGGCGTTTCAAGAAGCGACAAGTCGTCCATACGGCTACCTGTTCGTAGATTTAAAAGCCCATACCCCCGAAGATCGCCGGCTGACGACCCACCTGCTACCCGGCGAGGGATCACCACAGCCCCTACACCATCCACCGAGTCCACATTTGGTGAAGCAGCAACCCACCCCCGTACAGCGGGCCTTCTTCATACCACCAGTCCCGGAATATCACCCAACCGTGAAGGACCAACCCGAGGTTGAAGAACATAATGTGAACTCGAGGCTATGGAAGGATTTGTTCAAAGAAAGTATGGACGCCGAGATGGGCGAGATGTTGAAGGTCACAGAAAACAAGTTTCAACGCAAAGGGTATACGAAAGAGGAAGCCGCAATTTTAGCCCATAACAGATTGGCACCCAGACTACGACGGGCTTTACGTCAGCGGTATGCCGACTTACTGACCCATATGAAATTGTTGGATAAGGACCCAGTCCATATGGAAATTGAAAGAACAGCGTCGATGTTGAAAACCTCGGGCATGAACTGGAAAGCGGCGTATGTCAGAGCAATAGCACAAAAGAAACATTTGTTCGAACGCATCATTAAACGACGTTAAAGCGTTAAGAAAGTGTGTTAAGGCGTTGAGACGGGCGTTAAGGCGTAACGACGGGCGTTGACGGGCGTCACTGCATTTCGATGAATTGGTGTCAATTCCATGGAAATCAGAGCTTCTGAGCTAATTCACAAGGGCGTTGAAGCGTTAAGCTAAGCGTTGATGGGCGTTACTGTCTATAAAAGCAAGCGTATTTCCAAAAACACGCACAGTCGACGTTCAACCGTCAACATGGCTTATACTTGCTCTGAGTGCGAACGCACGTTCACCAGACATTACGATATGATGCGACACCAGAAAAATATACATGGGATTGAAGACTCCGAGGAGTCCGTTGAGGTGGATGCTGATACAGAGACTGCTGAGAGTGTATCGACTGATACCGAAACAGAGATTGCTGAGAGTCTATCTAGTGATACGGAGAGCTTGACCTCAGATAGTCAGCATACGTCCGTGGAAAGTGAGGCAGAACCTACCTTCTGGGATCGTATTGTGACAGCAGCTATCAATACTTACGCTGCAGCGATCGAGGACGCCGGAGAGGATAATTTACAACAGACGTACACCCAAATGCGCCCCCGCATCAGGAAAACAGCCATGGCGATCTATGAACAGTATACCTTACTACCGCTTGAAATGAAAGGCGACCCCACACACAGGTCCATCATGAAGACCAAGCGTCACTTGGAAGAGGCTATGGGGCTACCACCCACCGAGGCCCTGGAAAATGCGATCAGAATGCGCAAACAACTGTTTCAGGACATGCTGCCCGAAGAATATCCAGGCCTGTCCGGCGATGATTAGAATAAACGGTTCAGAGCGAACATGGCCGAAGATGGAACTTTCTGAAATGGCGACTTCTGATTGGACAAGAATACATCTAACGGACAGGAACGAATATGACAGATGCAAATGGTGGCCTCTGATTGGGCAAGAGTCCTTTTGAGTTGTAAACATACCCAACGCGGCTCCCCCAGCGTGGGTATGATGTAACATTGGGGAAAATAAACTATATGAAAAAACTTCTTGTTGTTGTTGTTCTCTCATGTGTCATTCTTGTTGTTGTTGTTGTTCTCTCTCCGGTCTATATCATGGCGTCAAGGCGTTATGTTAGAGCGTTAAGCCGTAACTACGAGCGTTGACGGACGTCACTGCATTTCGAAGAATTAGTGACAATTCCATGGAATATCTAGAAAATCAGAACTTCCGAGCTCTTTCACCAGGGCGTTGAAGCGTTAAGCTTGGCGTTGGCGGACGTTGCTACAAGATGATACCTCATACGACGCATTCGGACCAAGGATGGTCCCTCTCTACACCAAATACCTTCCTTCACTGCCCCAAAATGTCCACTTTGGCTACTACTCGTCCTGATGACGTCACCAGTGACGTCACAGATGACGTGAACATCCCTCAAATCGGGGTCTACACCCCAAGAGCTACAAAATGACACCTCACATGACGCATTCGGACCAAGGATGGTCCCTCTCTACACCAAATACCTTCCTTCACTGCCCCAAAATGTCCACTTTCGCTACTACTCGTACCGATGACGCCACCGATGACGTCACAGATGACGTGGACATCCCTCAAATCGAAGTCTACACCCCGAGAGCTACAACATGACACCTTCCAGGACGCATTGAACCAAGGATGGTCCATCTCTACCCCAAATACCTTCCTGTACTGCCCCAAAATGACCACTTTACTTACTACAACCAACTGCGCATGGGCAGATTAACGCGACTTGCACTTAAAAACACACCATTCTGACTCTAACCCACACAAGCTTCACTTTGACACCTTCCACGACCCATTCGGACCCATAGCGGTCCATCTCTACCTCGAACACACACCCACATACCCCCAAAATGCTCGCTTTCTATACTACGGCCAGACTGCGCATGCGCAGACCATTGAAAACGGACGAACCATGAGTCGATACATTACAAACTCCACAAGAGCTTCAAAATAAGACCTCATACGACATCATAGGATCATTAGGGGCTCACCTAGACCCCAAAGCGTCCACCCCGTATGGGCCTATACCCCCATAGCCATGCAGTATAGGCCTATGGGCCTACCCAGGCCTCGGTGAACTTTTCCAAAAAATTCACCGTTTCGCTCCGGGACCCTTCCCAAATGACGAGACGTGAAAAACAAATCCAAACAGCCCATATCACAAAGAACGTGTGTGAATTTCCAAGGTTGAACCTATACCCCCATATAGCCAGTTTGGGACTATATGGGCTATATGGTACTTTTCCAAAAATTTCACCGTTGCGCTCCGAGACCCTTCCCATCGTGTTCTAAATGACTAGACGTGAAAAACAAATCCAAGCAACCCATATCACAATGAACGTGTGTGAATTTCCCAGGTTGAACCTATACCCCCATATAGCCAGCCTATAGGCCTATATACAGGCCTACCCGGTACTTTTCCAAAAAATTTCACTGATTCGCTCCGGGACCCTTCCCATTGTCATTTTCTTGGCGAGACGAGAAAAACGAGACCCCACAAGCCATAGTAAAGCCCACCACCCCAAAAACATTTGATCTCCCCTCCCCCCATACAGGCATTTTCCCTTATATTTTATAATACAGACCCCAATTGTAGGGGTAAAGTCCGTGTTCCGCTTTTTATAGTTTCGGGAAACAATCCTAATTTTACATGCACTCACCCCATTGACTTGATAGGCAGGCCCCGATAAGCCCGGGGACCGATATTAGCCCTTTTGGCTAGGGTTGATAGGGGTTTTTCCCCTATTTTAGGGGTAAAGTCCGTATTCCGCTTTTTATAGTTTCGGAAAAAAAAAATCCTAATTTTACATGCACCCACTCCATTGACTTGATAGGCAGGCCCCGATAAGCCCGGGGACCGATATTAGCCCTTTTGGCTAGAGGTGATAGGGGTTTCCCCCTATTTTAGGGGTAAAGTCCGTGTTCCGCTTTTTATAGTTTCGGGGACAAATCCTAATTTTACATGCACCCACCCCATTGACTTGATAGGCAGGTCCCAATAAGCCCGGGGACCGATATTAGCCCTTTTGGCTAGGGTTGATAGGTGTTTTCCCCTATTTTAGGGGTAAAGTCCGTGTTCCGCTTTTTATAGTTTCGGGAAAAAATCCTAATTTTACATGCACCCACCCATGACTGGATGCCCCTTCACGAATGCTTCACTTTGATACCTCACTCGACCCAATCGGACCATGCAGCGTATTTGAAGTCTAGGGACTACTTTTTCTCCGCGGAAGCTTTTTCCTGCGACCGCATCACCGCCAGACCGCATCACGGCGGAAGAATAATCGTGATGACGTCATCAGTTTATGTGTACTTTCCGGATGTTGAAAAGTTCCCACGAAGAGCTCTGCCACATACCCCACCCGTAGAGAGCCTTACAAAGTTCCCCCTTAAATTTTACCCGGGAGAACAAATAAGTAGGTCAATATGAGTTTAAATGCCGTGGACATACTACTCCCGTATAGCCAGCCTATAGGCCTATAAACAGGCCTACCCGGTACTTTTCCCAAAAATTTCACCGATTCGCTCCGGGACCCCTCCCATTGTGTTCTAAATGACGAGACGTGAAAAACGAGACCCCACAACCCATATCACAATGAACGTGTGTGAATTTCCCAGGTTGAACCTATATGCCAGTATGGACTATATGCAGACCTCGGTGACTTTTTCCAAAAATTTCACCGATTCGCTCCGGGACCCTTCCCATCGTGTTTTTCTTGGTGAGACGAGAAAAACGAGACCCCACAAGCCATAGTAAAGCCCACGAAAAAATTGACCACCCCTCCCCCCATATAGCCAGTATGAGCGTATATACAGACCTCGGTGACTTTTCCCAAAAATTTCACCGATTCGCTCCGGGACCCTTCCCATTGTCATTTTCTTGGCGAAACGAGAAAAACGAGACCCCACAAGCCATAGTAAAGCCCACGAAAAAAATTGACCATCCCCATACCCCATACTGGCATTTTCCCTTATATTGTATAATACAGACCCCTATTGTAGGGGTAAAGTCCGTGTTCCGCTTTTTATAGTTTCGGGAAAAAATCCTAATTTTGCATGCACCCACCCCATTGACTTGATAGGCAGGCCCCGATAAGCCCGGGGACCGATATTAGCCCTTTTGGCTAGGGTTGATAGGGGTTTTCCCCTATTTTAGGGATAAAGTCTGCTTTTTATAGTTTTGGGAAAAAATCCTAATTTTACATGCACCCACCCCATTGACTTGATAGGCAGGCCCCGATAAGCCCGGGGACCGATACTAGCCCTTTTGGCTAGGGTTGATAGGTGTTTTCCCCTATTTTAGAGGTAAAGTCCGTGTTCCGCTTTATATAGTTTCGGGAAGAAATCCTAATTTTACATGCACCCACCCCATTGACTTGATAGGCAGGCCCCGATAAGCCCGGGGACCGATATTAGCCCTTTTGGCTAGAGGTGATAGGGGTTTTCCCCTATTTTAGGGGTAAAGTCCGTTTTCTGCTTTTTATATTTTCGGGGGAAAATCCTAATTTTACATGCACCCACCCTATTGACTTGATAGGCAGGTCCCAATAAGCCCGGGACCGATATTAGCCCTCTTGGCTAGGGTTGATAGGTGTTTTCCCCTATTTTAGGGGTAAAGTCCGTGTTCCGCTTTTTATAGTTTCGGGAAAAAAATCCTAATTTTACATGCACCCACCCATGACTGGATGCCCCTTCACGAATGCTTCACTTTGATACCTCACTCGACCCAATCGGACCATGCAGCGTATTTGAAATCTGGGGACTACTTTTTCTCCGCGGAAGTTTTTCCCGCGACCGCATCACCGCCAGACCGCATCACCGCGGAAGAATACATGCCCAGGGGCCCTTTGCCGGAACTATAGTCACCCAGAGTTACCTCCCCCTAGATTGGAACTCTTCTGTGCTGGAGGTAGTTTTTGGTCTCTTGAGCTGGTGGCGCCCCCTCCACGTACCCTCCACAAAAGAGTTATCTCCCCCGTAAAAATAATAGGCTTCGTCACCTTTCCCTACTACTTAGGTCACTTTTCGCCACATTGGGGACAAGTGTCCGTCCTTGGTTGCTATAGAAAAGGATATGAACAAGGATACTAATCACTAGGACAATCGTATCCATCACATCCGAACCATATATTTGTTTACAATCATTCGATAAATAATTCCAGGCAAATACCCACTCGCTAAAAGCAACGGAAGGTAGAATCCTCGTTTAACTTGGCCTGTGTGTTACTATCTCATCGGAGAAATTTGCATATAAATGCACCGGCAACGACCCAATCAAAACCCGTGTTACTTAAATAATTTGTAATTATATGGGAAATGCTGAATCAGCTGACCTAGGATACCACATTTTTCCTTCAGCCAAAGGTATTTACACATACCCTATTTCTTCATATTTTTCGAACAGCAGGTTTAGAATTAGAAGCATGAAAATATCCATCTTTATGTCAACTGAGGCTATATACTCTAGCATGGATATGTTATCTATCGGAAGAACTGAAGAGATAGCTAGTAAAATTTGTAGAATGAAGTTAACTTTTTCCGTCTGAATAATCAGACAAAATACATTGTTGGAGAAAATTATTTTGTAATCAACCCTGAGTCTCGATAAAAGTGATAACTCACCAAGCACTGCTAGCCGGTAGTTGATAGAAACTACGATTATCTCGCCTGTCGCTGCTAGAATGTCGCCGTCGAACATATTCGCAGTTCCAAACCTATTGGAACCCCCGTGGATGAAGACGAGAACGGCCAGAGGTTCCGAAGACTTGGTTCCATTATAAGACCCATTCTGAAGTTGAATGTCAGCGGAAATGTTAGACAACAAAATATTAAACTTCTGATGAAAGCTTTCTGCGCCGCAGCGTATGCGCACTCTCCAGCGTCTTTACAGGTTCAGTTCATTCAATGGAATCTCTTATACATTTCCCAAAGACAGAATTTTAGTAACCTGGTAATGTTTTGGCGTGACTGAGGTATAACACTCAAGAAAGCGACTTACATGTAGAAATTCATTCAGAAAAAAATACGAATCAGTGATACGCAGTTGGGGATAGGAACGTCATGATGTATTTCCGGCATCGGTGAAAAGGGTGACCGCTTCTCTCTTGCAAGAAGCAGATGACCGATTTTACTTTTAATTCCCGTTAAATCGCGCCCAATCGGTGACCCGTACTATTTTTTCTGTGAAATTTTAAATAGTTAATTCCAGTACTGTAATAGCTATTTTTGAATCATCTGGCTATATAACATGGGAAAAACAGAGCCCGCTCACCAACGTGGTCACTAAGTGTTAATTGGACGAAGGGTGATGTTCCCACTTATTAATAGCTCGAGCCAATTGGAACTCCGGGTCGATTGGGCACGGAGCCATATAGAGATAACCGAACGCATCCCGTGTTAATTATCTCAGCCTGGGGACCAGGCAATGGGTTGTCATATGGATCAGTGCTGTTAAAATCAGTCATCCAATCACTCAGATATACAGACATATGACCATGAACTGATGTGTGTGCTATTCATGCGCCACTGATCAACAGCAAGAAATTTGGGGGGGGGGGGTCAAAATGGCCCCACTACCAAACTTTCTGCTCTATCTCCGAAACGACAGCAAATTGAGAGCTGACACTCCGGGACTTTATAGTTCATCATATTGGGGTCATTTTGAGCCTAATTGCATAACGCCCCGAGCAGAGAATCATGGGTAGTTTCAAGATGGCGGCCACGTGGGGTACCAGAAAAGTGATGTTTTCTTCGTTTTCCTTCAAAATGTCTGCTTTTCCGGAATCAAAAGTGGTGTAGGTGTAAAGTCCGTGATCCGCTTTTTATATTTTCGGGACAAAATCCTAATTTTACATGCATCCACCCATGACTTGATCGCCCTGAAGCAGCGCTTCACTTTGACACCTCACTCGACCCAATCTGACCATTAGCGGCCCACCTCGGTCCCAAAACGGCTATTTCCATAATCTTTGTCTACTGCGCATGGGCAGAATGACGTCAGTTCCACGTCTCACCCATCCTGTCGGATGCTCCCTCACGTATGCTACACATTGATACCTCACTCGACCCAATGGGACCACTAAGGGCCCATCTCGACCCCAAAACACCCACCCCAGCGCTACTTGCCTAGTGCGCATGCGTACAGTGACTTTTTCAAAAAAAGTCACCGCTTAACTTCGAGGGGTTCTACAGCTTCTCTCATCGGGGTTCTACAGCTCGAGACGAAGAAAACAAGATCCCACAACCCATACCGCAAATGCCCAGGAGTGTGTTTCCCAGTGGGCCTCACATTGTCTACTATGGGCCTATCCATCCCATCAGACCTCCCTGAACTTTTAAAAAATTTCACCGCTTAGCTCCCAGACTCTTCTCATCGTGTCCTACAACTCGAGACGAAGAAAACAAGATCCCAAAACCCATTGTCAAATCTACAAGAAAAAAATGACCACTCCTATACCCCATACAGGCATTATAGTTGCAAATGTTCGAATCAGGGGAGATAAACCGGAACTGCGATTCGCCCAGTCAGAGGGTAGCACGATCGATGTCGTGATGTCAAAAGGGGAACCCCCACAGCCAGCGCCGTCATTTTGTATGTTTATTTTTTGCGGAGATATACTGGACAATAAACACTCGACACTGGGGTCGCACGGATCTTAGACTCGTCATAATAACATCGTCCAACACCTATAGGTTATGTTTATTACTATAAGTCTTACTTACCATGGATTTATGTATTATTTTTTTCGTGCCAGTATCGACCGACCCGCGTGTATTGAGCTCTGTGGAGAAAATGAGGGTACTCCACCCGTCGAGAGCCTCATTTTCCGGAAATTACCGGAAATTAATGATATGTAAGTAGGCCAATGAGGGGCCAGATACGCTTTATATACTACTCATCCATGCACATGTGGATACCGTAACATGCCGTTGATACTCTGTATGTCTACATGCCGATTTTTAAAGTCTGCTCTGTAAACACTTGTGCCTGATATTAGTACTTGAAATTAATAAAACATGGTGGTTGATATTTCAATTTTTATTCTGTGGATAAATAAGAAGACAGACACAACACCAAATAGAAAAGATTGGACAAGAGCAGCCAACAATGCGTCTGATATACGGATAAGAGCATACATGGACAAGAGAATCGGAGAAATGTAAACACACCCATAGTGGCTCCCCCAGCGTGGGTATGATGTGATGGAGGGGATAATAAAATGTATAATACACATGTGCTTGTTGTTGACGTATCTTGGTTGTGTATACATTGAATGTGTTTGAGCATATTATCGCGATGACAGGTTCCCCTCTTAAGGCAAACTGTGTAAGAACAAACACACACTCAAACACGCTCCACCACATACCACCACCAATACACACAGCCCACACCCGAACTCACACACACACGCACTTACAGGCACACACAGGTAACTCTACCAGGTAGCGGGATGGAAAAAGGCCCTTATCTTCTCCAAACGCAATCCATTCCACCTCTAAAATGACCACTTTCGTTAATACTCGTAGTGATGACGTCACAGATAACGTAGGCATCCCTCAAATCGTGGTCTACATGCCGAGGGCTTCACATTGACACCTCACACGACGCATTTGGACCAAGAATGGTCCCTTAGTCGCCCAAAAACCTTCCTTCACAACCCCCAAAACGCACGCTTTCGCTACTACTCCTACTGTTGGCGTCACCAATGATGCCACTTAAATAGCTGCTTTCTTTAATACGGCCAGACTGCGCATGCGCAGAACGATGAAACCGGACTAGAATCCAGTTCAGTCGGATGGTTCACCTCTATCCCGAACACCTTCCTTCACACCCCCAAAATGCCCACTTTGGCTACTACTCATATGACGTCACAGATGACGTGGACATCCCACAAGTTGTAGTCTACACACCGAGGGCTTCACTTTGACACCTCACACGACGTATTCGCTCCAAGAATGGTCCTTCAATCACTCAAACACACCCCTACGCACACCCAAAATGCCTGCTTTTAATACTACGGTAAGACTGCGCATGCGCAGAATGATGTAAACGGACGACGGACGACACACTAGTCCATTCAGATGGTCCCTCACGAGAGCTTCAAACTGATTACAAGCGTCTGGTCCATCATTCATAATTCAGCCGTCGTCCATTAAAGAATACCCGCGTCCATAATCCAAAGACCTATGTCACCAATGACGTCACAGCTGACGTGGACATCCCTCAAGTCGTGGTCTATACCACGAGGGTTTCACGTTGACACCTCACACGACGCATTCGGACCAAGAATGGTCAAGCGTGGGGTTCCCAGGTGTGAAAAGGAATAGGACACCACCCGTGTGGTTCCCGGGTGTGAAAAGGAATAGGACCCAGCGTCGTGATATGACTGAAATATAGTTGAAAGCGACGTTAAATCATATTCACTCACTCACCCCTTCAAACACACCCTCACGCACCCCCAAAACATCCGCTTTCGCTACTACTCGTGCTGATGACGTCACCAACGACGTCACAGATGACCTGGACATTGCTCAATTCGTGGTGTACACCACGAGGGCTTCAAGATGACACCCAACACGGTCCATTTGGACCACGGATGGTCCCTCAATCAATCAACAGACACCCACGCACCCCTAAAATGCCTGCTTTCTATAAATCGGCCAGATTGCGCATGCGCAGAATGATGAAACCGGACTAGATACCAGTTCAGTCGAATGGTCCCCCGCGAGACCTTCACACTGATACCTCCCACGACCCAGTCGGACCACGGTTGGTCCACCTCGACCCCAAAACGTCTCTTCCAATGCCTTTTCTCCACAATTCCCTGTCTGCGCATGCGCAGAATGACGACAGTTCCACCCTACACCCATCCAGTTGGACGCTCTCCCACGAATGCTTCAAACTGAAACCTCACACGACCAAATCGGACCACTAGGAGTCAACCTAGACTCCAAAATGTCCACCCCAGCGCTACTTGCCCAGTGCGCATGCGCACAGTAACTTTTCAAAAAAAACCCTCAACCCCTGGCCTCGAGACCCCTCTCATCGTGTTCACCATCCCAAGTAAAGAAAACAAGGGGCAACACCCCAAGGAAAAAAAACTGACCATCCCTATGTATCCCTGGAGATTCACCGTCACTGGGGTCTTATTTGTAGGGGGAGATCACTGGGCCTTCACGTGATTGGAAGTTACCGAAAGTGACCCGGATGTGACCTTTGACTCGGATGTGACCCAGATGTCACGTGACCGGGGGTGATGCCATTGTGACGTCAGCGCCACGTTCCACCACATTTGCGTACACTTCGCCATCCATAAGATGGCTTGCGAATCATGTGTCTCCATTATCGCGGAGCGATATCCGGTACTTTACCGTATTGCATTCGGCCTTCATCCGGCGGAGAATAGACTCGAGAAATCTGATAAATTACAGGTTTTCATGCCACTTCAGAAACAGATATTTCCTGGGCTTACAAAATATATAGGTATGAATAACTTTCG
This sequence comes from Hanleya hanleyi, assembly GCA_036873755.1. Taxonomy (NCBI): domain Eukaryota; kingdom Metazoa; phylum Mollusca; class Polyplacophora; order Lepidopleurida; family Hanleyidae; genus Hanleya; species Hanleya hanleyi. The sequence goes on from JAVTVY010008953.1 coordinate 42,085, forward strand.
TATCATCCAAGAGGTGTGGTAGATCTGTAATTTTGAGGAAGTGGGACATCACATGACTCGAAAATGGCGGGCTACGTTGGGGTTACGTCGGTAGGTTTTAGCTGATTGGCTGACGAAGTCACGTGGTATTAATTTCTGGAAATTCCCGCTTGCAGTTCAACCACCTCGCTGGGGATCTAATAACATCCCAGCCACCAATCAGATTTTTGGACCGGATTCGGGGCCTTCGCGCACATCGCCGGAAGTGACATCATATATAGTAAAATAGATGTTTATCGAACATTTCGATTACTTTTCAAGTCTGCATAATACCTCTGTTGACCTAGCGTTAAAAATAATTATCTGGAGATAATTTTCCCTGTTTATCTGGACAGAGCCGATGAAAAGTAGTTCGCTCATGTGCAACACTAAAGGAGTTGTTCGGCCGGATTCAAACTGAACCGTGCGTTGGTTGATTTCCCCTATACGTCATAGCAACGTAGTAAAGGTCAACTTCCGCTGTTGGTGGCAGGGATGGTAATGGAGCCTGCGAAATGGAGCATGCGCTGTGGGGAGGTTGCTTGCAGTTGCCGAAAGTAGGTTGAAAATGGATACACACGATCCCAGGGCCAGTCTTACCGCGTACAGATGACCCAGATGGTTACAGGTTGGTCTCATCACGGACCATAATTTGGGATCATCATTTTTTATAAGGAATTTCAAGGCTTCCTACTACTGAAGTCTCGCATCCCGCATAGTTCGCATTTCACCTTCACAAATGTGGTACTCGTGCTGGCAACAGTCTATCACTCAAAAACTATACAAATCGGCATCTCTAATGCTTTCAACACAATAGATCTGTGTGAAAATTTACAAAATCAAAAAAAGTTTCTGGTTGAATTGAAGGCAGAACAGTTATCCAAGAACAGGTATACATGTATACTAAGCCACTGCTCGCATGCGCGCGAGTATTCTTGTCAAGTTACATGTATATATGTATATATATATATATATAGTGAAAAGGTAAAAGAGTCTAACGAGAAGAAATATAAATGAAAAAAAGATTAACTGCCAACACGGTCACATAGCTCTGATGCGCATTTCTGCTGTTTTACTTCAGCTTCTTCAGAGAGCAAGTAATATATATATATATATAATCTATAATTTTAATTGTCAATGAAGGCATTTTAAAGTTCTATTATGCATTATAGTTCGACGAAAATAATATCAAGTTTTTATGGACACGAAAATAGTATTCATGTCAGCGACATAATTCGAACTCACAAAACTCAACCGTGATTCGCCGAAGCGTACGAACTTACCACACGGCCACTGGCGTAATCCCGCGTTTAAGTGACGTATTTGGAATTACAACACTTCGTGCCAGGTTGCAAAAAACATCCAATTAATTTTTCAATTTTTATCAAAAAGCGCTTCTTGAACCGAAATGAAATTAATACAAATGGAGCATGGTTATAATACTAACGAAACTAAAATCCGAATGAATTTGGTTTGCGATGTGGTTTTTTTTCGGAATTTAGGAAAATAATATGGGAATTAACCCAAAACAGTGCAAAAACGCACATTTGCACGTTTTTACATGCTACTAACATGCACATTATTCATAATTTTTTGTTTACAGCTATTGTTTTACTTTGAAATATTTATAGTTGGCAGTTTTAGTGCTGAAATGAAAATTCTGTTCCTTAGTGCAACACATAGGCTACAAGACAGAAATCCATCTTACTGCAACTCGTCCTTTGAACTAGGAGCTAAGAATACTGCCTATTGTATGAACAACCTGCAAAAAGGGCGATTTATGAGAGTCATTTTTAATTAACGCAAGGTGGTTCACCAGTAGAATTATGTAAACGGGCTCAAACTTAGCCGAATATCATATTCCAAAACGTCGGAAAGTCTTGGTTCTCGATTTTCAATCATCTGGTGATATTGCGAAAAGTTCACAAGGGTCCTAAAAGGACTAGTTGCATTAAGATAGCGGACAGTACTACGCTAACCTTCTATTTCTAAAAAATAAACGACACCGGTTTCGAGGTTAGGCCGCTCCAAACGAATTTATCGTTTCACACATGACATAACTCCAAATATGTTTTCCTCGTCATTTATATGACAATATCAGTTTATTTTGTTCCTTTAAACTGCTCTCGTCCATTTCATGCCCATTTCGCAAGTGGGTTTCAATCATTTGACTGGTGCAACAAATAACATAACTCATGTTGAACGCAACAGTAAAAGGGCGCGAGAATCCCCTATCGAATAAACTTATCCAGTCGGACCTCAGGTGGAACGAACTTCATGTTCACTCCTCTTGCTGGCAAATACAACACTTTGCTCATGTCCACGGAAGAAGAACGCAGTCGGGTGTGGGATGCTTAGGCTTGGGTGTTGCTCGTTCACTCTTTCCTCGAGCAGATTTGTAGCACCGCTCTCTACATCGTGGGCAAGTCCATCCATGTCTATATCATGCGCACATCCACCCTGAGATCAATGAAATTGTGGAACAGATACTTTTCTTGTTTGGCCTGATGGTAACACTCTCACACAGAATTCGCATTTCACGTGTCCAAAGGTGGCACTTATGCTGACAGCAGCCAGTCACTCAAAAATTATATAAATCGGCTTCTATGATGCCTTCAACATAATAGATCTGAGTGATAATTGACAAATAAAAAGATTCGAAGGATGATTTGGACGTAGGACAGTAAACCAGCGCGCATACATGTATACCGTGACACTGCATGCACATGCAGGAGTACTTTCGCCAGTAGTATACATAGAGTAAAACGGAAGGATAGCGCGTCACTGCGCATGCGCGAAGTGAATTTTTGGGTTGCCATAGGGGGGGTTCGCATACGTGAGTTAATTTTTTTTTAATGTGAGTGGGTGGGTTTAAAATGGCGGACGTTTGACGTCCGCCATTTTGAACCCACCCACTCACTTGGGTGCACTGATTGACCTGGGATGTGAGTGGGTGGGTTTAAAATGGCGGACTTTCTGGGTCCGCCATTTTGAACCCACCCACTCACGGGGGTGATTGAGTGCTATGTGAGTGGGTGGGTTCAAAATGGTGGCCGGTTATTTTCTCTGGGACGTTGAAAGTCCGCCATTTTGAACCCACCCACTCACTCGGGTGCACTGATTTGACCTGGGATGTGAGTGGGTGGGTTTAAAATGGTGGTTTTTGGTGTTGTGTGTGTAAAATAAGGGTCCGCCATTTTGAACCCACCCACTCACGGGGAAAACGTATAAAAGCAGTCGATTTTTAGGAGTGGATAGAAAAACGTATAAAAGGAGTCCATTTTTAGGGAAAGGGGTGTATTCAATCTGACTTACCTGACCTGACCTGTCTCCCTGCCTGCCTGCCTGCCTGCCTGCATCCCTGCCTTGCTTGCCTGCCTGCATTCTGCCTGTATGGAATGCATGTACTGACTTGGTTCTGGGTTTTTTCCATCACGGTTGTGCGCAGGTGTATGACGTCACTTCCGGTCTGCGTGAATCGGGTGTGACCTGGGACTATGGGATGCATGTACTGACTTGGTTCTGGGTATTTGTCATCACGGGGAGGTCACGTGATCAGTTCAAGGTCATATCCATTTTTTATCGATATGTCAACCCCACACCCAGTCCATTAGATGCTCCTTCACCTAAGCTTCACTTTGATACCTCACTCGACCTGTGGTGTGAGTGAGTGCAAGAATGTATTCATCCGCGGTGATGCAGTCATGTCTGGCGGTGATTCGGTCTCGGGAAAAAGCTTCCTTGCCCAATGCCTACGGACTTTACCGAAGATACACGGACTTTAACGAAAAGACACGGACGTACACGAAAAGACGCGAAGGTGAACGCCATTGTGGGAAACCTCCCACAGACAGGTCAGTACATGCATTTCTATGTTGTTCACGCATAATAAAAGGATTGATCTGTAATCTGTGTTGTTGTTGTTGCTCCCTTTTTTTGGACTAACCCATCAGAATAGTACGTATCACGGACTATACCCGTAGAGCTACATCTGGTCTATAAAACATGTCCCTCTGGATCCCACACCTACATTTCTACAGAGCCATGGCGGAGATCAAGCCCCATGCGACTCGCATTTTACAGTATGCCACCGTGGTGAATTCATTCACGGGTTACCGAGCAGTGGTCCGGTCCATGTTTGCAGATGGCGACGACAACGAGGGACGACGCCAGATCCTGAACGAGTTCACAGAAGCGGTCCTCCACAGAGTGCACTCGATGGACAGGCGTGCCATCACTCACCACTACTGGACTATGACAGCCATCCTTGATGCTCGCGCTATGGACCAGGAGCGCTCACGCCGGAACCAGCGCCGGCTGGTTGGCCTCATACTAGTCTGTGCTCTATTCACCCTGGCGCTGTGGTATTGACACTATAAATACGAGGGATGAGACAGAGTGTGTGTCATTCTCCCTTCGACATTTAGAGGAAGCATGTCATCACTCCAAGCCATCCTGACGCTTACACCCAATGTGAAGTTATACGTGTATGATGCTAAAGTGACCCTGGTCGAAGATTGTGGAAATATTTGCTTTGAGCACGCTGAGACTCTATCGGATAGGGTGACACTAGAGCGTGATGGCTGGACTAAGTTTCAACGGGTGTTGAGCGGAGAGTTAGACGGACACCTGATCCACCTGGACAAGGCCAACTACGTATACCATACTGCGCTCTACCCACGGGTGGGACGCTACCAAGAGCCGGCTCGAAGTTTCCTCCTAACTCCCTCTCTGTGGTCAGCCTTGGAGAAAATAGGCCCTCTGGTGGACCAGTTATTTATACCCGACGATCGATCACCCCACCAATTGGCATGGGCTCGTGCTATCGAACACGCACTAGATGAACCTAATGAAAAAAAGCGGATGGAGAAAATACTATATGTATAGAATGCGCAGAGGCTGGAATGACAGTGTCACCTGATGAAGCCACCCACACACACATGACGGGCCAGAACGATGAAGAAGAAGAAAAAATCCGTGATGAAGCCGCGGGGCCAATGGCTGAACCCCATGAACAACTACATGAAGCCGACGACGATGCCATTGATTACCCCGCTAGACTCAGTCAGCCCAATGACATGACCACCTGATCCTTTGATCTCACGGGGTTCTCCCTATAAATACGAGAGACAGTGAAATCTGGTACCATTCACGTACTGACCATGACGGAGCATATAGTACTGGCGCATTTCAGCTTGACCCCCGAGGTTTTCCTGCACGTGTATGCGGATAAGGTCGATATCATGGAGGAGGTG
>JAVTVY010008954.1:0-46907 GCA_036873755.1 Hanleya hanleyi
ATAAATATTGTATACGTATAAACAGGTATGACTGAGTACTGCTAGCAAATAAATATTGTACACATATAAACAGGTACGACTAAGTACTGCTAGCAAATACATATTGCACATATAAACAGGTATGACTGAGTAATGCTAGCAAATAAATATTGTACACGTATAAACAGGTACGACTGAGTAATGCTAGCAAAAAAATATTGTACACGCATAAACAGGTATGACTTGAGTACTGCTAGCAAATAAATATTGTACACATATAAACAGGTATGACTGAGTACTGCTAGCAAATAAATATTGTACATGTATAAACAGGTATGACTGAGTACTGCTAGCAAATAAATATTGTACACGTATAAACAGGTACGACTGAGTACTGCTAGCAAATAAATATTGTACACGTATAAACAGGTACGACTGAGTACTGCTAGCAAATAAATATTGTACACATATAAACAGGTACGACTAAGTACTGCTAGCAAATAAATATTGTACACGTATAAACAGGTATGACTGAGTACTGCTAGCAAATCAATATTGTACACATATAAACAGGTACGACGGAGTACTGCTAGCAAATAAATATTGTACACGTATAAACAGGTACGACTGAGTACTGCTAGCAAATAAATATTGTACACATATAAACAGGTACGACTAAGTACTGCTAGCAAATAAATATTGTACACGTATAAACAGGTATGACTGAGTACTGCTAGCAAATAAATATTGTACACGTATAAACAGGTACGACTGAGTACTGCTAGCAAATAAATATTGTACACGTATAAACAGGTACGACTGAGTAATGCTAGCAAATAAATATTGTACACATATAAACAGGTACGACTAAGTACTGCTAGCAAATAAATATTGTACACGAATAAACAGGTATGACTGAGTAATGCTAGCAAATAAATATTGTACACGCATAAACAGGTATGACTGAGTACAGCTAGCAAATAAATATTGTACACATATAAACAGGTACGACTAAGTACTGCTAGCAAATAAATATTGCACACATATAAACAGGTATGACTGAGTACTGCTAGCAAATAAATATTGTACACATATAAACAGGTATGACTGAGTAATGCTAGCAAATAAATATTGTACACGCATAAACAGGTATGACTTGAGTACTGCTAGCAAATAAATATTGTACACATATAAACAGGTACGACTAAGTACTGCTAGCAAATAAATATTGTACACATATAAACAGGTACGACTGAGTACTGCTAGCAAATAAATATTGTACACATATATAAACAGGTATGACTGAGTAATGCTAGCAAATAAATATTGTACACGTATAAACAGGTATGACTGAGTACTGCTAGTAAATAAATATTGTACACATATAAACAGGTATGACCGAGTACTGCTAGCAAATAAATATTGTACACATATAAACAGGTATGACTGAGTACTGCTAACAAATAAATATTGTACACATATAAACAGGTATGACTGAGTACTGCTAGCAAATAAATATTGTACACGTATAAACAGGTACGACTGAGTCCCGGTAGCAAAAAAATATTGTACACGTATAAACAGGTACGACTGAGTATGGCTAGCAAATAAATATTGTACACGTATAAACAGGTATGACTGAGTAATGCAAGCAAATAAATATTGTACACGTATAAACAGGTACGACTGAGTACTGGTAGTAAATAAATATTGTACACGTATAAACAGGTATGACTGAGTGCTGCTAGCAAATAAATATTGTACACGTGTAAACAGGTACGACTGAGTACTGCTAGCAAATAAATATTGTACACATATAAACAGGTACGACTGAGTACTGCTACCAAATAAATATTGTACACATACACGAGTTCGAGCCCACCTGGTCCATGTGTGGAAGTTTGTGTACTTGCCGACTGGCAGTGGTTCTCAGGGTACTCCGGCTTCCTCCACCATCCAAACTGACTGTCACCATGAGTGTGACCTTGAGTGTGACATTAAGTCAAATCCCCCCCACTTTGCATTCAGTGATAGATCCTCCAATAATCACAGGCAGTGAATTTCTCACCTTAAAATCAGGGGGTGGTCAAATTTATTAGAGCGAGAAGTTGAGAAAATGGTTCAAAATCTGACATCCATTATTTCTTTGTTGCTTTATAATGATTTTAGGATGATCAAATTTGTTATAACAACTGATTAAATTTTGTCCACAGACTAGGGAGTGATCGAATTATTAGAGAACTAACATGCAGAATTTGTTCTTATGAAGTAGGCGCTCATTTGCAAATTGTCCGGTAACGAGTCCATCCGAATACTTTCGCCGGCAAAATAAGGAGAATCGTTGACATTCAAACCTTGATTTTCGGCATGAACATGCATTAGGGGACTGTTAACAGCAAGTTCTGAGCTGACCTACTTTTGATAAAAAATTTGACCTACTTAGGTGACCTATAACATTAGGTTTGGACCCCCAAGTCATCTTCCTCACCCTACTTCGCAGGTCCTGTGATGTTAGTCACACTAATGTTTAACCCTATCTGGCCTGGGCGATTTGGGGTGTACCGCAGCCTGGGGAGGGGCGGAAAGTGCCCCCCCCCTATATATTTTCTCTATCGATAAGGCTAGAGGGCTGAAACTTACCACACTATATATTTGGGTCAAGCTCTACAAGAAAATGTAAAAATAATCCAAGATGGCCACCATGATGACGTCACTGTGATGTCATTTGTAAAAAGAGCATTTTTTGACGATTTCTCTGTCAGAATTTTCGAATTTTTTATTTTTGTTTTTTTTCGTCGCAAAAACTGCATGATAAATTAGTAAATAATAATCTGATATTAAATAAAATAGGTTTCATCCACTTTTCCATTCAATTTTTTTTGAAGAAATATGACGAAAATATCACTTTTCCGTTACCCATATAGCCGCCATTTTGAACTTACCCATGATCCTCTGCTCGGGGGTCATGCAAATAGGCTCAAAATGACCCCAATATGATAATGGAAAAAGTCACGGAGTTTCAGTTCTCAATTTTTTGTCATTCCTGAGTTAGGAGCAAAAATCGACCATCCACCATAACTGGCGCTGCTGCTGAGGGGGCCATGGACCTCTATGGTCGATTTTTTTTGGTCGATGATATCTCATATCATTGATGAAGAGTATGATTTGAAAATGAAGATATCGCTGATGAGCTTAACATAATCTAATACAGCGGATGGCACCCATACTGGATTATGCACATCCATAAAACATAATACCAACTGTCCTCTCAACAATGTCCATGCACTCCCCAAGTTTGAAGTAGATTGGTTGAATCGTTCTAGAGTTATTGTCCAGACAAGATCTAAATGCTGAAAATCTAAGATGACTGATGGTGGCCATCTTGGATTACACAGGTAACTGTAAAGCAATGACAACTGTCCTCTCACCGATGTGAAGCCAAACTGCAAGTTTGAAGTCGATCAGTTGAATTATTCTAGAGTTGTTGTCCAGACAAGATGCAACTGCTTAAAATGCAACATAATCCAATATCGCTGGTAGATGGCAGCCAAATTGGATTATGCTCGTTCATGAAACACAATCCTAACCGGGATCTCACCAAGGTCAAGGGACTTCCCAAGTTTGAAGTAGATCAGTTGAATCGTACTCCAGCTATTGTCCGGACAAGATCATGCAAACTGCTTAAAATCCAATGAAATCCAGTATGGCTGATGGTGGCCATATTGGATTAAGCACGTCCTTGAAAAACAATTCTAATCCTCCTCTCAACAATGTCAAGGCACTCCCCAGGTATGAAGTAGATCGGTTGAATCATTCTCGAGTTATTGTCTGGACAAGATCCACCTGCTTATAATCCAATATGGCTGACGGCGGCCATATTAGATTACGCACATTGCTGAAAAACAATCCCAACCGTCCTCTAATCAATGTCAAGGCACACCCCAAGTTTGAAGTTGATCGGTTAAATCGTTCACGAGTTATTGTCCGGACAAGAAAATCTTACGGAATTATGGAACTACGGACACCGGTGTTTCTAAGTCCCCCCACCCCCTACTAAGTAGCGGGGGACAAAAAAACAATGGGGGGGGGGGGCAGAAAATGCCTCCGCCCAGGCCAGGAGGGTTAATAGTGAGGGAATAAAATGGCATGGCCACAATATACATGTACCAGGAGTTCTATGAAGTACAGCAAATTTAGAATAAAGAAATGATGATTTGGTAATTGGCGCATAGCTCGCGACTGAGCATATGCACATAAAATTATTTTTGAGAGAGAAAGGATACATGGTTGTCAGCGAAATTCGAACCCACGACCTCAGCTAAATGTACTGATGCTTTACCGACTGAGCTTTGACAGCCCATTGATTGTTACATCCATGGATTGACCTTTGATGACCTTCTCTCTCGATGTTGCATTGTGTACAACTAGTGGTCGCGCGCGGTACCAAAGAGTCTCATATAATCTGGCGTGTTTCTAGTAGGATTCTTATGAGATTCTGGTGAGAAACTCTCCTCAACTAGTAAGATGGACACATATGAGACGAGGCAAGGTTTTACTTTTCTCACTTAAATCTCTTGTGAGGAAATGATATCATACAAGGAACTATGTGAGAAAATATATCTTGTGAGGTTTTCTATTCTGACCAGAAGAAGTATATAGGAAAACCCATTTTCTCATGAGATCATACAAGTTTCAGGACTTTGACAAAATCTGAAGAGAAAATGTTTGAAGAGAAAATGTTCAATATGAACAAATATATGCATCCAAATAGAAGTCCAAATACTCATAACAGATTTCTTATGAGATTTTTGTCTTGGTTATCCCTACTGACTGAAATCCTTTATGTAAGTTTTGGATGGAAAATTGAACCTGGAGGGAAATTCTGTTACACAGGGGATGGTTGGTGTGTCCTCACTTTGGAAATAAGTTTCAGATGGTTCACTGGGGAAATATGTATGCTATTTTATTTGAGAAAAAGGAGCAGTTATTAAGGCTGACATGATCTTATTTAATGCACAAATGGTAGCGAAAAAATATATTTGTACAGATTATAGCCCCTGTTGAATAATACCCGCCGGAACTAATCCATATGAAAGTGTACTCTTATAACAAGTTTACGATGCCATACTGCCAACTTCTCAGCAGAGTACAGTTGCCCCCACCGCAGATATAAAGCAGAGTCGACCAAGAACCATGTCAGTCTGAACTGACACTCAAACTTTTGACATCATATTTAGGCTTTCGTAGTTGTCACCAGCCCAAATTTGGACTTTTGTGAGCATCATATTCTATCACACATTTATCGCACAGGATATAAATATATCTGGGGAAAAAAATGGGTAATAAAATGAAGGATCTGACTAGTCAAACACGAATCAAACATACCGGTAGATTTTTCCTCAAAACATGGAGCACAAAACAAAGAAACTTTTTTATCCCGTCACAGGGTTCTCCAGCATTGTATCCCCCAATTAACCTCTCTCGTCAAATAGGGGGCATGAAGGGACTACTGTTCATTCTATTTTATGATTCTTGATGCTCTATAGGGTGCACTTCAAATGCGCTATGTATTTAGCTTCCCAACACTGACTACTGTAATTCGGAAAGTTCATTTCAAAGTAAGAATTGTTATATGTCATGCCTACTAATCAGATCGAAACTCAATTACAAATTCCTATAAAGACGGAGGTACAATTGATAGAAACTTTTGTTCTGATTGTCACCCCATCCATTTTTAATTTATCCATCAGTAGCATAGAAATGTGAAATCTCTTCGCATTCGTGGTTGGGAAATCGGGTTGGATGAGTGCAGCGAAAATGACCCTTGACCTTGAGTTGCCATCGCACTTTGGCGAGGTCATTTTCGATCACGTGACTGGCGGGTGAATGCAAAACTGCGACTTAGAAAACAGCCGGACATCTCGTCCAAAATTCGGACAAAAAGGACCTTACACCCAGTCAAATTGGCCTATATGCACAATATTGGGTCCACTTAGGTCGTGCGTGATCTTGAATTGAAGGGCTCGTTGAGGGCACTTCGGGTAACGTAACTGTCGACTTGACAAAATAAGGTAGGATCCTCGTATTCCTCACTCAGGTTTGGCTGGGGTAGAAATCATCACAGAGATCTCTTTTGGTTATTGAGATGGGTTTAGGAATCAGTTACAACTTCTTGCCAGTACGCCGGCATCGTTTTCCATCACCCTATTAATGTTTCATTTCACGAAATAGCATCTTTGATAATCGACCGATTCGGTCGCATTTTATTATGTAATGAAGTTAGTTTTAATAATAAGAACATAATACATTCAAATTATACATGTATAAGTATGTCTATGTTTAGTTAAATAATAGTAGTTCATGCCATGGGGCGGCATGGTCAACCTCACAGGGTGTTGGAGAGAACTTCCCCCGCAAATTAATTGTGTGCATGTGCGAACGCGATCCCATTTCGGCTCCCAGAAATCTGATAGTTCAGAGATCACTTTCGCAGCTGTTCTGTGGCTAGATTGACGCATTCTTTGACTATTGGCCATAGACCCTTGATGGAAGTGAAGTCATCGCCCGAAAAGATGTGCCCTCACCATTGATAGCATATAGATTGTAAATGATGTCATAGATGGAAATGACATCATCATCGGAAGCAGATTTAGGGTTACCACCCACTGAGGCTCTGAAAAATGCGGTCAAATTGGAAACCCAGCAGTTCCAGGATATGTTGCATAACAGTACCCTGAACTGTCCGAAGACGCTTAGGGGTGGACCGTAATACGCAAAATGTTTGTTGTTGTTGTTGCTGTTCATATGATTGCATCAAGGCGATAAGACATTAGGGGCTAGATATAGATGGATGTTTGTGCATAGGGATCTCACTCCCCATTATTAGAGCTACTGCGTTAAGATGTGCATTAGGCACAACTCACTCACTGACTCACTCATTTGTACCTAAACTGATCACTCACACGTCTAACTCTCTAACTCCCATACCATATAGGAGGTGGTAACTCTGTCAGGCTAGACAAACTCATCATGCCCTGCTGACTACAACCTATCACCCGTGCTATCCCCCAACCCTTGTAAACAAATGGGTGTAATGTCCACCATTCCTGGCGACATGTCCTGTAATATTCATTATTCCAAATTTTGTGTTTGTCCGAAATCTCATCCTGCACCCACCTGCCAGTAACTTGACCCGAAGTGCCCTCAATGAACAAAGACCCGGCCTGCACAACCCATATGGACATAATATGGTTTATCTAGTCGATCCATTTGACTAGATGTAAAGTCTGTTAAATATTTGACGAGATCTGCCACCATTTCCCAAGTCCTACCTTTCACGTGACCGGAAGTGCATGACCTCTTCAAGTTGTCATTATAACCCAAGGTCAAGGCAGGGTTCATACACGTACATTGTAACAAAAATCCAGGAGTTTTCCAGGACTTTCCAGGTCCAAAAAAGTCATTTTTCCAGGAGTCTGCGGACACTCAATCAAGCAATAAAAAGATTACAGTGCCGCCTCAATAAAACGCGAATTCGGATATAACGCGCACAATTTCTTGTCCCCCAAAATAAAAATCAAAAAAACAAATATATAATAATAATTATTAAAAAAAATCGGTAAATTAAGAAATTTTGAAAATATTTCAACACTGTTGTATTTGTTTTGTGTTAGGCCTTTGTTAAAGCTACCGTACCGGAATGGCCCTCCTGTGGTACGTGCGACCACGTGGTGAACAACAACAACGCAGTTATCAATGTGAACTTTGGTGTCCTAGAAAACAAGTTGTAGCATGCCTATTGACTCTTAATTAATTAAGAGAGACTGTCAAACTTCTGAGTACACATTGTCATTAAGCAATCAGGATAAACTGTTAATCCCGCGAGGTGAGAAATCCCAGATATGTCACGCCTGCTGTTTGTTGTCGCGGGTTTCTTGAGTAGGACTTATCTGCAGCCCTAGGTGTTACCGCGCAGATTCCCACAGTGATATTTCAATCTTCTTATCCACGGTACAATCTCTTGTTCCCTATAAATAAAACAGTGAACTCACGGAATTTATGAATCAGTTCAAAATGTCTACAAGCACTAAGAAACGTCAAGTCGCCGAGAAGTTAGCCACCATCGCTCGAATAAAGAAGGCCATAGATGGGAGAGACGAAAGCTAAAGTCGGCCGGGATATCGACATAGCTGAGTCTACCCTTCGAGGCTGGGTGAAGAATGAAGACAAGCTAAAAGTCTTCGTCGATTCCGCAGACACTGATAGTGGACTCGAAAGGAAGAAAACCCGGGCCCCCAATGATACGGAACTAGACCAAGTTTTATACACTTGGTTCGTATCCTACAACGCGGTTTTTAATTAGGGGACAAACCATCGCGCTATGGCGAGGCGGCACTGTATATTCACCATATTTATTCACAAAAAAGTTGTGTACAGTACATGTACTTTACAGAACTTTCTACATTGTTCGACCAGTCTTTCCTCATTATTTCCTGTCTATTTCTTCAGTTTCTGGACTGTCTCATCCAGTGTAGAAGACACATTTGTAAGTTCCCCGTTTGTCCTTGGCCGTCCTTCTGTTTGACTTTGTGATAAATGTCAGCTGTCCTGTTCTTTCTGCCTTTTCGGCATACTCGTCAGCAGATTTCAACAGAGCAGTGACATCATTCTCCAGCCGTTTCCTTTTTCTCTTCAGTTCATCATTGTGTTTGTTGTTGTGACATCGTGCTCTAACCAATCGCAGTACGCCGCCTGCTTGAGCCAACGCTCACGGAATAAACATTTCCCCTTAGGCATAATAGATTTGTGATCTTTGAACCGTACAATACAAACAAAAGAATGCAGAAATTGGCGGGATATCTCGACATGCGGTCGTTAGACCACTTTATGGCACTCATAGTAATAACGTTAATGTCGCTAAATTTCGAGCGGAGTGGTCTCCCCTGATAACGAAAATATGACACTGAGTAGTGTCCCCTGATATTGCAAATTGATCTGAATCGGCGAACATGACAAGAAACGATCGAACCATTTTTTTTGGCGCGGAGAAGGGCTTTACAGACAACACACACACATACATATTTGGTTTGAATGAAAATATTTTTTCCAGGACTTTGACAGACTTATTTAGGACTTTCCAGGGTGGATTTTTTATTCCAGGAGTTTCCAGGGGGCGTGCGAACCCTGTCAAGGGTTTGAGGTCAGTTACACCAGATTTCCCAACCATGAATGCCAAGAGATTTCACCTTTCTACAGTATTTCTACACAAATAGTGATGCACCCTCTTCAACAGCAACATTGCTTTGCAATGTTTGGAAAGTTCCGGGAACTGCCATCTTTACAAACTCGAGGTTGAAGCGACATAAATACGTGTGGAAATACATCAATACAGTGATCCACGTCAATAAAATCGGGATTTCTCCGGTAACAAAACCTTCCTGGATACTTACATGTATATGCAATCACACATCAAACCATAACCATACTGATGTGGATGCCGAAATATTATCAGTTATGATGTTTGTTTGAGGGGGCATACGAACTATATCAGTTATGATGTTTGTTTGAGGGGGCATACAAACTATTTACATGGTCAGTGTGGTGAATTCTTATCGGTCGAGCCGTCAGGCGAGACCGATAAGAATTCCCCACACTGACCATGTAAATAGTTCGTATGCCCCCTCAAACAAACATCATAACGATTTTATTATACCGAAGAGCCTTTGTTTAAGCCGAAAACGCGACGACAACAACGATTAAATGCTCTTTGTTTTCGTAAGACAACTTCAACTGATTCACATTTCCTGACCTAATACGAAAGAGTCGCGCATGCCCACAACGTCTTTGGGTTGAAAGCAAACGCTGAGGCGCAACGTCACAAAGCCATTGATACGACGTAGCTCTTCGTTTTGTGACGTGTCGGCTTTGTGACGTTGCATTGAAGGACAGGCTACGTCAATTCCACCTTCCACTATAGTAACGTTAACACGTGATTGTTCGTATTAGGTGTGTGGCTGCCCTAATACGAACTATTTATGGGATGGCATTTGACCAATCGGCTATCAAACAAGCTACTCTGAGGCGTAATAAATTGATATATACTTTGATATCAAGGATGAATGCGATTAAACATTCAAACACCTTACATGTATCACAATTAAGCAAATCAATGACTTTGCCATTAAGACATGTGTCGCTAATAACGTTATACACCATAATGAGCAATCCACAAAAGACAGTCCACCATGACAGGTAGAATTTTGGCAGATACTGTTATGATTGGAGATGAAATGTACCTGGGGTGCGATGAGCACTGATTAAATTGCGAACTCACCATGCAACCCAATTCCCTGAACCCACCCTATACACAAGATCTCTCTTATCAGTGTCACATAGACACTGTGTAATCCCCACATTCTGATCAAACAGTATCTACCATGATCCTCCACACACTTGTCAACACACTCTATACCATTCTTTTCTCTCAACCGCAGAAATGTATTCTCCTTCTATCAAGCCCCCCACCCCCACTCTCACTCATCTGATCAATCAGTGAGATCAATTGTCAAATTGTCAAATATATATATACACATTTGACATATTTATACAACCGTGATTTTTCCCTCAATCAAATATCCCAGTATTTCCCCTCAATTTCGTTCACTCAAGACCATGTAACCTGATGCCATATAGACAACAACCTGAATTTTCCTCAATCAATATTTCCACTCATTGTGCCTGTTCACTCAAGATCATTTAATCAAACCATATAGACACCAGTAAGACCATAGTCACTTGATTGGTTGTTTAGCATGACCTTGATTTTTTAAATACACATGCTAGATGCTATAATTATTTATTATTAATTATTAAATTGCAAACCAATTGTATATGAATATGAAGAAAATGAGTAAGTTTTACTCATGAAAATGTAAATCCCTCATCTATTTTAATTATTTGCCCTCAAAATATAGATGAGGGATGGTCATGCTAAACAACCAATCAAGTGACAATGGCCTAATGTCACCCCCAATTCCCCTCGATCTTCCTCAATCAAATATAAATGATACTAATTAAGCTGATACTAATTAATCTCCAGGTAGGAATGTGAATATCCAGGTCCACAGTGAAATATTGACAATATTCATAAAATGCTGCGATCTACAAATATACATCTACGATGATTTGTGGTTTAAAGAAGGGAAAAAGTATGTCCCGGTCATATGTTAATAATTATCATTCATACGCTTCAGCTGGATTTAGAACTCTATGGCTTAGTATGATCTCAAACGTATGTATTAACAGATGAATCAATTTTATCTTACCTTTGCCAAGTGAAGCTTGCCATTGGAGGTCCTAGTCGTAAGCAGCATATGATTGGTGAACAAGAACACTTGACGGACTAGTTCTTTCTTGGCGTCTTTGAACGAGGAACTGAAGGATCCCAGGCGCCCCCTACTGGACTTAGGTTGAAGGAGGGGACCTGCGGTGAAATCAAAACAATCCAAATAAGGAGGTGGCAGCTTAGAAGTAAGCCTGGTAGGCGACGGAAATAAAACCCTCTCGACGAGATATTACAGTGATCAATTTGACACCACACATCCTCCCCCACTGAGCATGTGCAGACCGAAAGTGCTGCCATCTAGTGTCGCAGGGATACCCCACGTCCTCGTTGAAATAAACAGCACATGGAGAAGATTGCACATGTAGACGACCTAATATTTTCCAATAACCGACACTGTAAGGCTGATGGTAGCAAGTTCAGCTAATCATATCTGTCACAAGCACATGTGCCAGTTAGTTATTCAGATGTTTTAATGAGAACACTATATTGACTCGATCGCTAAGAGCACAAAATCATTAGTACGTTAAATCTAATTGTGATGGTGTTGACATCAGATATGGTGTAGGTGACGGCTGTCTTGGATTGTCCATTGCGGAAATTGTAAATCGTAGTAAAAGGAAGATTTCAAATTTTGTGCAATATGTGCCATATTTGCTTTATTGATATACATGTGTGTTCTACACATCTATTAGCAGCATGACATGATCGAGACGTTATATATATTGATGAATCTCTATGTCGTTGCGGAGGCAGGTTAAACTATGTGAGGATTGAAGAACCCTATACATATGTAGAAGGAGTATAATTCAATCAATAATTGCATGGTTATTATTGACCAGGTGAGATGGTCTCAACTGCACACCTGAAGTGGACGGACAGGCAAACGGATCCACAAGGGAAAGGGCAGAAAGATGGGGCTGACCTTCATCAAATAACAAAACAATACCCCCTATCCTCAGTTCTGACCAATGCCAAGGCTTTGTTCAGTGGTTGTCTAATTTCTTCTCAAAATTGGCTTCACCATCCTCCTTCGCGTTGCCTTTCCACTGTCAATTTCATTAAGCGGTGCTACACAAGCAGCAGACTGGCAGCGCGATCTGTCCGTGTAACCTTCCCGCCCACACGTGAAGGCATTATATGGCACTTACGATTCTGTGCAGAGCTTTCAGCCCCCACCTATACTTAATAAACGAAAACAGCATGCCTACACAGATAAACATGACATATATATATATATATAACCGTCGAGAATCAATTCACGACTGCCTCACAATGCTGAATTCTGTGAAACATTGCAAGACCAAGTCAGTATTGCAATATTCAATTGCAATACGTTGTATTGGTGCCACTTCATATGAACACTGAAAACAACGATCCAAGACGGACAACAATTATTACGGTCATTCCTACCTCGAAGCAGAGAATGTCTTCCCCTTGCATAGCCGACTGGGATTTATCGAAAGACGTCACGGCAATAAATGCTAAACAATCAATGCTCCAGAAAAACATAATAGAGAAGTACTGCTTAATAATTCCCCATGGCTACGGCTGGCTGTTAGTCCACAGGCGGAAACATGACGATGCAGACCTCACACTGTACACCATTTATAGCACAGACGGATCACAGGCTTTAAATACTGGTGTAGGCTGAAAGCTGCTGCAGCCAGTGTATAGGGGATCGAGATCTAGCTCAGTCGACGCTCACCCGTCCGCTCGCTACTGAAAAATCAATCAGTCCCTTATACTCTATGGGAGTCCGTGCAGTAGTCATAGCTGTTTGGCAGGCAGGCATTGGCATCTCATAAGATGGACTAGGCTGGGCTATGCTGGCACTAGACAGACTCGCATAATTTACAACCCGACGTACGTGCACGACTGAAGCATGCACTCCCGACGTAATATTATGGTCCAGCGAGCCAGTCAATCGGACAACGGTAATTCAGAGTGGAGGACACATGACGGGGCCATCTCCAACGACAATGACGCAGCCTGCATCATCCCGAAACGTGTACATGATTCATGCATAATGCCCATGTTTCTCTGGCGCGGCATCCAATGAGTGTCTTGCTGGCATTACTGCCCCCATCAAAGGCTCACAGGCTTTAGGTACTCCTGATCAATACTATGGGATAAATGATTACACTCTGCGTACGCCAGACCTCTCTCTCTCTCTCTCTTGACCATATATGCACTGATCATCACCACACATGGGTTACACGAACACAAGTACACATCATAAAGAATTGCAGTGTTTAAGGGGTCAAAGTGTTCAGATATCAGGCCTTACCATATTTATGGTTGGCCATCCCTGCCAGAATTCGTCATTTAGAGGCTGCCTCTAAATAATATATACCATGGTATAAAATGCCAAGCCTGCCATAATTCGTATTTAGAGGCTGCCTCTAATTATTTTTTACCATGGTATAAAATGCCGAGCCTGCCATAATCCCTATTTAGAGGATGCCTGTAAATCGCCAAGCCTGCCACAATTCGTATTTAGAGGCTGCCTCTAATTATTTTGTACCATGGTATAAAATGCCGAGCCTGCCATAATTCGTATTTAGAGGCTGCCTCTAATTATTTTGTACCATGGTATAAAATCGCCAAGCCTGCCATAATTTCTATTTAGAGGATGCCTCTAATTCATTTTAGCCGTAAGTCGTAAATTTTCGCCTTCTTATTACTTCCACCAATGATATGCGCTTTCACAAATTTGGTTCGATATCTCTACGCTTGTTACAAGTTTACTCATTGGTCAAATTTAATATTCTTGATATGACATCGAGTTGTTTATGACTTACGGCTAAAATGAATTAGAGGCATCCTCTAAATAGGAATTATGGCAGGCTTGGCGATTTTATACCATGGTACAAAATAATTAGAGGCAGCCTCCAAATACGAATTATGGCAGGCTCGGCATTTTATACCATGGTACAAAATAATTAGAGGCAGCCTCTAAATACGAATTGTGGCAGGCTTGACGATTTACAGGCATCCTCTAAATAGGAATTATGGCAGGCTCGGCATTTTATACCATGGTACAAAATAATTAGAGGCAGCCTCTAAATACGAATTATGGCAGGCTTGGCATTTTATACCATGGTATATATTATTTAGAGGCAGCCTCTAAATGACGAATTGTGGCAGGCTTGGCGATTTACAGGCATCCTCTAAATAGGGATTATGGCAGGCTCGGCATTTTATACCATGGTACAAAATAATTAGAGGCAGCCTCTAAATACGAATTATGGCAGGCTTGGCATTTTATACCATGGTATATATTATTTAGAGGCAGCCTCTAAATGACGAATTCTGGCAGGGATGGCCAACCATACATATTAGACCTACCTTTCTCCATGCTTTATAGATGAAGCAATGTTTAAAGCTATGAACAAGAATTTAAGCTCATCCTGTGTGTTATTTACGTAGCATTAATACTGTAAGCTTTAATATACCTGTGCATTAAGTTCACATACAATTTTTTTTATTTTTACAATTACTGAGCTCGTTCAAATTATTTCACATTCATTATTTTTTGTTAATTTTACAATACTGAGTTCATTCAAATTATTTGACCTGAGTGACAATTAATAGGTAACAAACGTATCTGAATGCTCCAATGAATGCACTTTTGAAAAAAAAAATCCCATAATTTTAAGGTGGCATCCATGTAAATTAATTTTCCCAATTTAAGGTAGATTCCAAATATCGAATAAAATTTGGATCTAATTTTTAATGAAATTTGGGACGACAACATGCTTATGAATATTTTAAAATATTTTATGCTGGAATGACTAAATCCGTTTCGCTAATTTTCACTAAGTACTGATCCATGAATGTTTGATCAATTGCTTAAATTTGAATGCTTAAATCCACGTTACTTTCTTCACACATGGAATATACATGTATGATATCAAAAATATGCATGCCTTTGCATACAGTAACATTGCAAGGCACTTTTACTTCTGATACTTTCTTTTCAAGGCAATGTCACAAAGCCGACACATCATGAAACGAAGAGTTACGTCACACCAATGGCTTTTGTTTTCTACCCAAACACATTCTGGGCATGATGCACAGAGACATCCGGTGGTGGAAAACGCCTATTATCCCATCAAACAGTGATAATCATCTAATCTGTTCCACCAAGCAGCCGAAAATCATTCCAACTCTTTCACCAAACATTTGATGATCATCAGCCCACCTCTGTCAACGAACAGTTGATCCCTCCTCTTTCATCGAACAGTGACAATTATCCCACCTCTGCCAACAAACAGTTGATAATCATTCCACCTCTTTTATTGAACAAAACTTCTTTTCACCAAATGGTTAACAAACATGTCACTTCTTTCACCAAATAGCTAAAGTCATCACATTTCTTTCTCCAATCAGATCATAATCCCCCAACCCCCCAATTCAGTCACTTCAACCCCCAATTCAATCACCTCCAACCCCCATTTCAGTCATTCCCAACCCCCAATTCAGTCACCCCCAACCCCTAATTCAGTCAGATGATAAACTTCCAGCTTCGGACACCAAAGAGTTCACTGACAATCATCCCACTACTGTCACGAACTGTTGACAATCACACTACTGCCACAAACTTTGAAAATAATCCCGCTACTTTCACAAACTGTTGACAATCATCTAACTACCACAAACTGTTGACAATCATATCACTACTGCCACAAATTGTTGACAATCACCCCACTACTGCCACAAACTGTTATCAATCATCCCACTACTGCCACAAACTGTTGACAATCATCTCACTACTGCCACAAACTGTTGACAATCATCTCACTACTGCCACAAACTGTTGACAATCATCTCACTACTGCCACAAACTGTTGACAATCATCTCACTACTGCCACAAACGGTTGACAATCATCACACTACAGCCACAAACTGTTGACAATCGTCACACAACTACCACAAACTGTTGACATTCATCATATTACTGCCACACACTGTTGACATTCATCACACTACTGCCACACACTGTTGACATTTATCACACCATTGTCACAAACTGTTGACAATCACACCACTGCCACAAACTTTTGAAAATAATTCCATTACTTCCAAAAACTGTTGACAATCATCTCACTACTGCCACAAACTGTTGACAATCACACTACTGCCACAAACCTTTGAAAATAATCCCAGTACTGCCACAAACTTTTGATCATCCCACTACTGCCACAAGCTTTTGACAATCATCATACACCTGCCACAATCTACTGACAATCATCCCACTACTGACACAAACTGTTGACAATCATCCCACAACTGCCACAAACTACTGACAATCATCCCACTACTGCCACAAACTACTGACAATCATCCCACTACTGCCACAAACTACTGACAATCATCACACAACTGCCACAAACTACTGACAATCATCACACAACTGCCACAATCTACTGACAATCATCCCACTACTGACACAAACTGTTAAAAATCACACTACTACTGTCACCAACTGCTGAGAATCATTCCACTACTGCCACAAACTGCTGACAATCATCCCACTACTACAACAAACTGTTGAAATTCATCCCACTATTGCCATAAAGTGTTGGCAATCATTCGTTTTCAAAATTTCAAAACCCCTGTTTTTTACCTCAAATGTTAATTGGCGGGGAAATGAACTTCTTGAGAGCACAACTACATCAGATGTGTATGAAATACTGTGCATTTACCAAAGAGACACTCTTCAAAACAATGTACTTATTTTGACACTATGTTAGTTAACTGCATTTAGAATTTGCAAAAAGGGTGCCTCCTGACCCCCATGCATGGTTGTCAATGGTATTTGCTGGTTTGTTTGGTGCCATGGGGGTACCCGACATATTCTCTGATTATTCTCAATAAGAATTATTTCAACAACATAAACATATCCCAATGAAGTCAACAGGATATGAAAACTTTAATAGTCCGTAACAAATATAATCAAATGTAGCTGCGGATGAAAAAAAATAACATAATTTGATTCCGAGGTGAACAAATTGTCACCCTCATTGGTACAGTTGATTCTGTCAACCTCCGAACATGCAGACGGAAGGACCAATAAAAATAACACTTATGTCAAAGATCTCATCAGAAATAACACTTATGTCAAAGATCTCATCAGAAATAACACTTATGTCAAAGATTTCATCAGAAATAACACTTATGTCAAAGATCCCATCAGAAATAAACACTTATGTCAAAGATCCCATCACAGCAGTGGGATAGCTGATGCTAAGTATCACCCCAAAAGGTCCATATCTTGAAAATTACACGCGAGTAACCTCAAAATAATGTCCAAAATAGCACTGTGACCCATACTGCAACCAACCATTGACAATCATCCTCTGTGACACCAAACAGTTGATAGCCCAATTCTGTCATCAACCACTGATCATCCCATGATAATCATCCTACATCTGCAACCCGAGAGTTGAATAATCGTTTCGCCTCTTCTACTGAATAGTTGATAATCGGACCAATTCTGCCTTCAATCTGTCAAAGGGAGACCACCCAAATAGACATGGAGCTTCACACATAGATCGGGCCCTTTAGAGCAAAATCTGACTGGGGTCGATACATAACTCCCTGCAATTCATGGGTCTAATAATTGTAGAGCGATTGTATGCCCCCAAAATATATAAGGAATGGGGGTTGGACGAGGCTTAGCTTTGAAGATAAATGGAGGGGCTCAGTCCCTGGGGATGAGGATATACTCCTAAGATAAGTAAATGGGTTAATTAACTAAAGCATGATGTGATCTCCTGGAATATATTATGATTGGGTTATCACAGATTTATAAAATAAAAATAACAAGCTGAGTAGCTAGCAGGTCCTCCATCAAGTAGCCTGCTTTAGAGCGTATGCTTCTAATATCTCCTTAAACATACCGGTATTAAACTTGGAAAGTGGATATGTGTATGTGGAAAGAGATTGACTTCAAACTTGAGAAGGTACATCGCACCAACAGTTCTCAAGATACCGCGTTCACAAGATGCAGGACAGACGGAATCCAAGATGGTCAATGGCAACCATCTTGGATTACATACTACCTCAATGAAAATCAATACTAATGGCTGTCTTATGTGAAGCACCTTCTCGAGTTTGAAGTCGATTGGTCAAATTGTTCTCAAGATATCGTGTTCACAAGATGCGGGATGGACGGATTCCAATATGGTGAATGGCAGCCATCTTGGATTATGTACCTCAGTGAAAATCAATACCAATGACCGTCTGATGTGAAGCACCTTCTCAAGTTTGAAGTCGATTGGTCGAATTGTTCTCGAGATATTGCATTCACAAGTTGTTGGACGGACGGACGGACGGAAGGACTGAGGGATGATGGCTACCATTTTCAAGTCCTCCCACCACTTCGTGGCAGAGGACAAAAAACAACCTACAAGCCCTTGGTTTGTATCAAATCTATGTTACCCCAAACAAACGTTTTAATTTCGGGATAAAAATATATAGTTCTGGCACCAATTAATATTTGGTAATCATGCATCCTTGCAGAATATATGGGGTTACTGAGTGGGGAATGGCTCAGTTTAGTTTGTGGTGACGGCAGGTGATTTTTCGGATCCATGAGGGACCACTCATCTCCAGGGTTTATGGTAATTTGCATGTTGATGTACGGTTGTCTTAATAATACCTTGCCAACATTCTGCTCTGATGTTTTGTCTGCAACAGGGTTTACTTATGATTACTATTGTTACACAAGATATGTATCTGGATTATTACATAATGGATCCCGGTGAAATAGTGAAGTCAATCTTTAGATACCACCAGCTGTGCCTTGACACAATCATGATATATATATATATCAAGTTCACACATTATAAAAGCAAACATCTCATATGCAACTGTCCCAGATGTCCACATATCACTGTTCTGTAGTTGTTACTATTTCTACAGCATCCTTCAGTAACAGCCGGTTAGATATTGCATAACAAATATTAACTTCATGGGATATATAGGCCTACCTATGGAATACCATTCAACATTACAGCACAGACCTGCTCATATTGTCAATACTGTTGACAATTTCTCATATTGTCTGCTCATATTGTCAATACTGTTGACAATTTCTCATATTGTCAATACTGTCAATTGGATATTGTTCAGAACGAAGTCTGTTAAACTCCAAAGCAATCAAAGATCTAATTAGAGGGGAGGGGGATGGAAACGGGAAGTGGGGCATTATCAGACAAACTGCCAATGAATAAAAACAACAAGAGCCCAAAGGGCTTCAATATACGCCCGCATATCTGGAATTACATTGGTCCAAATTTCAAGGTTGTTTAATCGCCTTGATTCCAATTGGTAGCTAGCAATCCGGAAAAAGGTCTACAATTTTGTGCTTCTGAGAATGTAACATATCACATCTAAAATTGAATGATAAACTAAAATGGGCTTAACTCTTGGAAACTAGGTGACCTTGGAGCAAGAACCGAGAGCTCACATATCCCACAATGAAATCGACCATAGTCAAACACAAGAAAATAGTACTTTTCCTGCAAATGGATTTCTTTCAGACGAGAGAATTTTTCATGAAGGAAGAAGAAAGTGATGAAGTAAACCTTTGTTCTTGAGTTGATAAACGGGTATGAAGTTCATAAAGGATAACTTCATACCCGTCTCCACGTTAAACTAGTAAATGTATGGTTTCTATTTCACAACAGTTTAACTAAATGTAGCTGTTTCAAACATGGGAGACAACTCCACAGGACAAATGCCATATACATGTAGGGGAGAGAACTCTGAATATTCCAACCTAACACATATAGTCAGCTAAACTTGATTCAATTCTGGGGGACTGTGACCTTGACATTTGACAAATTGATGTATGTCTCCTCTTCGCCATGCGAGTAAGGTATCTGATACCATTCCATACCTTGAAACTAGAGATATCGCATGGATGAATGGACAGAACGCAACATCGCATTACATGACCTCGTCTTCGACAGGCATATGAAAATGTGACTTAATGATTTCCTGATTTTGGGGTCACAGTGACCTTGACCTTTGACCTTGACCTAAACTTTGGTGCATGAAACATCGTCTTCCGTCAATATATCAATGGATACAAAAAAATCACGATTTTTATGAATTTCATGATTTTGGGGGTCACCGTGACCTTGATATTCGGCCTTGACCTACATTTTGGTACGTGACACATGTCCCCGTAATGTATCTACTGACACAAAAAAAAGTACTTTTCAAAGATTTCTTGATTCTGGAGTCACAGTGACCTTGACCTAAATTTTGGTACATGACAAACCATCTCCCCGTAATTTCTCAATGGACACAAAAAATCAAGATTTTTAACAATTTCACGATTTTGGGGTCACCGTGACCTTGACCTACATTTTAATATGTGACACATTGAGTCCCCTAATGTATCTACTGACACAAAAAAATGTTATTTTTGATAATTTCCTGATTTTTGGGTCACAATGACCTTTGACCTTCGACCTTGACCTATATTTTGATATGCAACACTTCATTTCCCCCTATTGAACCCACTCACAAAAAATTAGAAATTTATGATTTCCTGATTTTTCATTCACACTGACCTTTGACCTCTGACCTCGACCTACATTTGGCATGCAACACATCGTTTCCTCCTAGGGCATCCACTCGCCAAAAATTAGAACTGTAGATGGAAAACTATCAATGATTTCCTGATTTTTAGGCAACAGTGACCTTTGACCTCGGACCTCGACCTGAATTTCGGTACACGACACATCGTCTCCACCTGATGTATCCATTCACAAAAAATTGCAACTATGGATAGAAAACATCCAGAGATATAGACCGGACACGAACACTTCACTGATTTCCTATTTTTCAGGCCAGTGACCTTTGACCTCTGACCGCGACCTTCATTTTTGTACGCGACGCATCATCTCTCTGTAGGGTATCCACTCACCAAAAATTGGAACTGTAAATAGAAAACTGTTCCAGATATAGACCGGACACGGGGGACGAACAGACGGACGGACGGACGGACGGACGGTACGACGGACGGATGGACAGACGGACGGAAACCGCCATCACATAATACGTCCGCCTTTTTGGCGGGCGTATAAAAAATGAAACAAAAAATGTGTGACGTCACAGGACCTACGAAGTAGGGTGGGCATTAGGACTCCGACACGCACTGAACTCTTGGAAATCTCCCCACCTCCAGTTGAAATCCTGCCTATATTAAGATGGGCTCAGCCCAAGTCAGAATCACCAGTGATTTTCATCAAAAATCACCAGAAATTCTCATCAGAATTCGGTCAGCTCAGAACTTGCTGGTAACAGCACCTTCATGCAGAATATCAAGGTTCTAATGTCAACGGTTCTCCTTATTTTGCCGACGAAAGGATTCGGATGGACTCACTCACTGACTACCGGACAATTTGCAGATGGTAGCCTACTTCGTAGGAATAAAAAAAAAGAGCCAATAACTTAATGAAGACCCTGATTCCTCAAGTTATAACATGAGGCACCAGAGGTGCTACAACTTCTCAGCCCCTTAACATTATCCAGCCCAAGATGTTTGTATTGATGTAGGAGTTTGAATGCACAGCAGAGAGTTATGGCATGCCAAATGCAAAGCAAAGTCACATCTCATGGCATGGAAAGCCAAGCCAAATCTCATGGCATGGTATCTGCATGCCAAATTGGACAAGAATCTGACAAGGAATCCTCTAAGTTATTGCCCAGAAACCAAATTTAGATTTTGCCATCAGCTGGCACAACATGTATAAACAGGGGTATAATACGAAGCTGCGCATCTGAAAACCCTTCGGCTCTGGGCTCCAGCCATTCATAATGTATTCAATTTGAATCAAGATGTCAGGAACACCAAGCAGTCAAGTGACAAATATACAGAGTATCAACAATTTTGCAATTAGAAATGGCCCCTAAGGTTTCCATCCAATCAGATGAACTGGTATTCATTACATAAGTCTCTTGATGCATCGATGATGTACACCAAATTTTACATCGAGCACTTGAACAGTATCAGAGATAGAGATCATTAATGATTTTGCATAAATTAAAGATGGCCACCCATCCCTCCCGCCACTCAGACGAACTAATGTGATTATTCATTGCAAGTATCTTGATACGTCGATGCTGTATACCAAATTTCATATAGAACACTGAAATGGTATCAGAGATATACATCATTAAAGATTTTGCATAAATTAAAGATGGCCACCAAGTTTTCCGCCCAATCAGAGAAACCAGAACTGTCATTTATCATAAGTCTCTTGATGCATCGATGAAGTATACCAAATTTTACATCGAGCACTTGAACGGTATTAAAGATAGAGATCATTAATGATTTTGCATAAATTAAAGATGGCCGCCCATGCTTCCCGCCACTCAGAGGAACTGATGTGGTTATTCATTGCAAGTCTCTTGATACATTGATGCTCTATACCAAGTTTCGTATAGAACACTTAAATGGTATGAGAGATATACATCATTAAAGATTTTGCATAAATTAAAGATGGCCACCAACATTTCCACCGAATCAGGGAAACTGGTTTGTTCATTCCTTTGAAGTTTCTTGATGCATCGATGATCTACACGAAGTTTCACAATGAACAGCGAAATGGTACACGAGATACACAATATTAATGGTTTTGCATAAATTAAATATGGTCGCCAAAGTTTCCACCCAATCGGGTACAGATTCAATAGGGTTCTGGGTCACATCAGCATATGGATGTGCACTGCAAGTTTGGTGTGCCCAGGGTAAGTCTTTCTAAAGATATCTTGGTAACGAGAAAGCTGTGACAGTTTCGGATAAATTAAAGATGGCCGCCAAAGTCCCGACCAATCGGGTCCAGATTCAATAGGGGTTATGGGTCATGAGCATATGGATGTGCACTGCAAGTTTGGTATGCCTAGGGTAAGTCGTTCTAAAGCTATCTTGGTAACGAGAAAGCTGTGATGGTTTTGCATAAATTAAAGATGGCCGCCAAAGTTTCCAACCAATCGGGTCCAGATTCAATCGGTTTCTGGGTCACGAGCATATGGATGTGCACTGCAAGTTTGGTGTGCCAAGGGCAAGTCGTTCTAAAGATATCTTGGTAATGAGAAAGGTGTGACGGACAGATGGACGTACATGACGACGACAATACCCTTGGCCGAGGGGTAAAAAGTGACAAGGTATCCACATAGCTGCAGGAAAAAATTGATAGCATAATTGAAGCCAACTGAGTATGGTAATTGCTAAATGGTAATTCACAAGCAGAAAAGGTTGTGAGGATTTAAATTGTAGATTTGAACTTGCACTACATTTTTCAGAACATTATACAACTCAATTCTCTATGTGGTTATCTCCCCTGTCCACCACATGTACCTGCAGAAAATTGTTTTTGTGCATGTGATATGTAGATTTATGAGATCCGGTAAAACGCTTGCAACATTCCATGAATATTTTGGAAGTAGAATGGAAAGAAAACATTTCTGAATACAGGGAAATTATTATGTAAATGATCTGACCCCCAATGGATTTTAGGAACTTACCAGAACAACGCCCATAATAGATAATATTCGAATTAAACCATGATATAGATGGACAGAAAAGTGGACAGACAGACAGACGAGGATCTGACCAATGAAACATACAAAACGCACATCTACAGATTCTACAATCATTTCCATCTAAGCTAAAGATAGATTTATGTGAGAAACCAAATCAAATAATCTACAGCATGCATCAGATTCATTGCCATAATATATACCCTCCAGGTGAAGTGTGCGTGTGTGTGGGATGAAAGGGGAAGATAATCCTCTAACCCTCAATTATGGTTGAGCTATCACACATTCATTCTCCCACATCTTCACAAGATCAAGGTTTCGCCTCTCTTTTTGAGCCTGAGGCGAAACCTTGACCATCTTGCATAGCAGACCATGTTCCACCCACTTCAGTTGTCAATTCAGTCACGTGATCTCTTGACCTAGAAAAAGTGCGCTGATGAGAAAATACGTTGGGATTTGATTTACTGTGCTAAAATATTCGCTGATACTGAATGTAAAATATTTAAACTATGCATGCATAACAATAAAATATTTAAGAAATAAAGTTTTCATAGGCATGCTAAATCGTTAATTTACGCACGGTTAGTGTGGGAAAGTTTACATTTTAGGGCAAGGGCGAAGCCCGCGCCATAAAATTTATAAACTTTCTCACACTAACCGTGCGTAAATTAACGATTTGGCACGCCTATGAAAACATTATTTCTATTCTATTGCACTACTCAAATTGGTTATCAACAAAGATTACAATGAAAGATTGAAAAAATATGGTAAACGTTCACAACCTTTCTTCCCTTTGTTGAAATGTGCCGTCCGCCTCAGTTGGCAGCGTGTCAATATCAGTGGATGAGTTTATGTGGTCTCTCAGAAGGGGGCGCAGTGAAACATGCATGCATACAAGCCTATTTGTGTGGCATTCTTAATCAATCTCGATGGAACCAACAGTTAAACTCGAGACAGAAATTTGCGTCTTTAATATATATTAATTTACAGCTTTTACCCAAACAATGAAAAAAGTTGCCAGTATTTATTTAACTAGGAAGGAAAGTTATGTTCACGAGGCTATTGGAAACATTGGCATTTTAGAAAACACTGCCAAGCTGTGATGACTGTGGAACAGATGTGAAATTACAAATATTTGATGTCGTTTGTAATTTCTGTGGCCTATAACCGACATCACATCAACGATAGACACACCCACCTGAAGCAGAACCGTGGCAGTTGTTGATCTCAAGCAATGGTTGGTGTAACGAGTAATCTTTAGATGTATTTATTTATAAGACTTGATTATAATATAAAACGAATTTGATACCTTTAAATATTTCCTATTCCGTTTGCCTGTCGATCCCCGGCTCATTTCGTTTGTTAGCCAGATCTCTTAATTTCTTATCGTCAGTGGAGAAAAATCTACCTTTGTTCAGCCGATCACACTCGTGTTGTCTCTCATTTAAAACAGCAAGAAGCGATTCATCATCAGCGTCTCTCATGAACTTTTCAATCTCCGCTTCTCTAGATAATTCAAATCTGGAAGCACATCTTCTTTCTCCCGTTGATCTGTTTCTTATTGTGTACACTCGTATGTCCCAATTGGTTTGTGAATATCTGCGATTATACATTTTTTACCTTTAAAATGAACCAAAGTTCCTACTTGCAGGGTATCCATACTATTTGTTTATTCGATTGTATAGGCAGACGAGACTTTGTCCTGCAATTTATCACCCGCCCTGTGAAATGGATTCTCCCGAGTGAGCACCTGTGCGTGTCAAGATCACGGGTGTAGATTTCATACGTCACAAAGTTCTTAACCGTGCTAAATCGTGTAATAATTGCACGGTTATCAGTGTGTAATAGGTGTAAGAGTTATAGAATAATGGATAGATCAGTGAAATTTTAAAGAAATCTGCGCGTTATTTCACCCAATTTGAGTCATTCAATGGGTATAGGGGAGGTCGAATGCACTGACATCGCGGACCGCCTTTAAAGTTTGAGTGTTTTCTACATTTGCCTGGCTTGTGGGATGTTTGATGGAAGATTAAAGTGTATACTTTTTCTTCAAATAGATTTTCATTTAAACTATCTTTCCCTTATATTTATTACTATTCATGGTTGTTGAAAATGTGCGTGTTCATCTGCCACCGGGTATCCCACAAGCTATGGTGTTTTCGATTCTGTTGTCATGGTTGCGGTAAACAAGTGATCTGATCGGTCAATATATGCAGGATGTTGCTTTTGCTGATTGGTTGAAATAAATTTAGTTGAACAAGATACAGTGCCCAAGCATACCCGGGGTATGTTCTCCCATTGTCAGAGTTTGTATCCTACTGAAAGATGGTGTAACCCGTCCCTCACGGAAATAGGGCGCAATTAGGACACATTTAATGTGCAAATTATAGGGTGCATGAATTGAGACAGCTAAGGCGCAGTTTGGGCGCGCCCTATCTGTGCCCCCAATTTTGCCATTAGACTCAATATGGCTAGGGCGCAAATTAGGGCGCATTCCAAATATTTTAATTGCACCTTACATGCGCCCTATTAGAGAATAGGGCGCAGTCTTAGGGTGCAAATAAGGCGCAGTTGGGGTGCAATTAGGGTGCACTCTCAGAATAATGGCATGAATGTTTTACTGATAGGGCGCAGTTAGGGTGCATTTGGGGCGCAGTTAGGGTGCAATTAGAGCGCAGTTAGAACACAGTTGGAGCGAAGTTCGGGCGCAGTTGGGGAACAGAACAGTATAGGTACATAAATTGAGGATTTAAGGTGAAAGATGATTATTGGCATCTACCTAGTCTAAATAAATCTAATTTTACTCTGCAGGTACATATTATCTTCATCTATAATGTGCATTCATGGTTAGAATTACTTTTAAAAGAAAAAATATATGTGCATGTACTACAGTCAGCTGTTGTGGAATTGGTACATTACGTTATCTAACATTTTCGCTCACTTTGTCTTGAGTTTTTTCTTCAAATTACTTCTGCACACATCTGAAACCGTTTACATTATCCAATATCCACAAAACAGAGATAAAACACTCACCAAAATCTTGTTAAATGGGCATGAAATCTTCAAATTCAAAATAGTTCTTTGAAAACAAATATGTCTGCCTTTCTTTAAGAAACGTCATGTGAGAGTTTTGACTAAACAGATAACATGCTATTGTGCAGTTAATAGGGCGCAATTAGGGCGCAGTTGGGGTGCAATTAGGGAGAGCTCTGAGAATAATAGCATGAATGATGTACATGTACTGGTAGGGCATGGTCGGGGCACAGATAAGGAGCAATGTCTTTTTCAAGTAAAAGTCTGATTTTTTTGTTGAAATAATGTTATGGCAAGGCACAATAAACCGGGAAAGTAGCAAACCTTGTGAATTTGAGATTTTTTTGAAATATTCTGAATGTAATCTCGTCAATTATCTCATATTCAAAATATCAATTTCCTATTAAAGATGCATTCAATGGTGATAATATCAGATATTGATATACCGAACTAGCTGTGGCGGTTGACCCTATCTTGTTATAGGCATGGCATCATCTGCCAGCCTCAATTTCGTAACCCAAGGCATGATGAATGATACCAACAATGGAAGTCTCCGGGATCATCAACCGGTACGTTTTTCCATGTGCTACATACTGTTGTGGTTTTACAGTCCTTCTGATTGCTGCCTTGAAGGCCAAGTATTAGATCCAATCAGGTTTTGAACTTAATACACATAAGGCCGCCTTCGTAATTCACTACCACAAGGCCAAAGCAAAAGCTGTAAAATCGATTGACGTAAGCAATTTTTTCACGGAGGCAGCATCTCATTTAGAAGCTGTACCACGATCATCGGGGCAATTAAAACAAGAGGACATGGAATAAAGCTGAACCATGAAAAGTATTTAAACTAAATCAGTGGTTGAAATTTTGGTTGGCAAATCTCAAGGTTGCCGACTTACCAACTCGCCAAAGGTGTCAGAACGGCAGGACAGAGAACACATTATGTTTGAATTTGCCAACACACAAATGGTTGAATGAAAGATAAGGATTTGGTAGTGGATTTGGTGCTACCAAATAAGTTTCAAATATTCCGACTCAGATAGGCCAATGGCCTGGATAGCGGACAAGAATGATCGACAAAGTGTAAGGTTGAGGAAAATGGACAACAACTCAGAGAAAAACAACATCAGATCGGACAGCCAGTGGACATCTACATGAATCTAAGCATGAAGTAGTAAGTTTGAAAAATGGTCAAGAGTTCCCATATAATACAGCATAAAACTCGTACGGTAACAGCATCTGGGATACGTCATCCCACACACATATGTGAGATGAGCGTGTGTGATGCAGGTGGCCAATCACTTTGCTTGACACGTGCTGCAGGCATGATGCGCTCCACCAATGTTCAACAACTTGGTGTGTCGTTGATATTTTTAATAAAATATTGATTGAAGTAACGATTTAAATTATATGGGAAAAAGAATCCTTTACTAACTTGATCACGAGATCCTCTTATTCCCATACAATACTTCGTAAAACATATGCGGGGTAATGTGCCGGGATAATGCATCCCACGCGAGTATGTGCGATGAGCCCAGTCACAACGCTCGACACAGCTGCAGGCATGATGCGCTCCAGCAACGTATTCCTCCAGTGTGTTGTAGATATTTCTTGCGCTGTTAAACTTACCTTCACATACTTTTTGCTATCGTGTTCTTACGCGATTGCCTAATTGTAATATATTACCACAGAATAAAAATAGTCCCTGTACTGCCCCAATGCCCATGCGCGAGTACCCAGATCCCACGTGACCGACCACGTCACTTCCTTCTTCCCATTGCAACTCGTAGTGGAGGAGTCGTTGTTCTTTGTGTCTTGGAAAAAAGTTAAACTTCTACATTGGATTACCTCGGATTACCTACGTCTTTACCTGGATATTTACCTTGGCTGTTTACCTGGGATATTTACCTGTTGTATACGTGGGATTTACTGTGATTCTGTGTGATTACTGGCCTGGATTTCGTCAACGCATCAGGGAGTATCAAAGAGAGAATCAAATAAAAACCAACATGGCGTCCGTTTTCTGTATTGTTTGTGAGAAGTCCAAACCGACTACAGATCCCCATTCCGCCTGTCCTCCGTGCCGGGGGGTTTGGTGCGACCAGTACGCAAAGTGTGATGAATGTGAAACGTGGCCCGACAATATATTTTAGAGTATCTTGTCGGCTCATATGCTGGTGAAATTATGCCGCCGCCCGGCTTTACCGGGGCCGAGAATTTGGTCGTATCTCCGCCTCAGTCTTTCGGGAATGGGTCGGAGATACAAGGCTCGGTAGTAATGTCCGTTGCGAATTCCATTTCGGCTCTTTCGGCTCGCGTTAATTCTCCGGAGGTTGTTAATGTATCTCCACCACCCACTAATTCCGATATTGTTACGGCCGGGTTGGGGGAACAAGATGGCGGTCGTCATGTCAACAATCAGACGACCTTCACCTTGACGGCCACCTTGGACCTTTCAACCACGACGTCAATTCCGACATCGGGCTCTCAATACGGAATGGTAAGTTCGGAGTTTGTGACTAATGTCCCTGTTAAGGATTCGTCATTACATAAATTAACAATCAATCGGCGCAGTTCGTTTCCGACGACTGCTGCATCTATAAACACATCTGTTGGTAATAATCCAGCCCCCGATTATGTAGACTATAGCCGTTCCCTATTAAGGAACGTGCCGAATTTATCGAGGGCGCCTGTTCATCTGCTAAAGTCAGGACCTTCACAGTCTGTCATATCGGGACTGGATTATCGTAGACCCGCACGGTCTGCGTCTATCCCAGCCTCTGTGGATAGATATATGCATTCGAATTACCCTACTGTATCTTGTTACATGCCGGTAGTTTCGTCAAGTATTGGTACTGCAGCATTGGCGCAACCTACCTTTACTTGTGCATCTACTGATATTCTATATCAATCTGCATCTATCCCAGCCACTGTGGATAGATGCATGCAAAGTATTGGTACTGCAGCATTGGCGCAACCTACCATTACTTATGCACCATCTGATATACAATATCAACCTACGTCGGACACTCATATGCAACCAACAACATCATACCATACGGGATCTTCACACCCTCAGGTATCATTGTTGTATTAGTAATGGTACTGCAGCATCTGCGCAACCTACCTTTACTTATGCATCGACTGATATACAATATCAATCTACGACGTACGTCACGTCCGATTTTATCGGACACTCATATGCAACCAACAACATCATACCATACGGGATCTTCACACCCTCAGGTATCATTGTTGTATTAGTAACGGTACTGCCGCATCTACTACAGCGCAACCTACCTTTACTTATGCATCGTGCAATCATTAACGTCATACCTTCCAATATCTACATACTTTGCGGTATTGTCGTTTTGTAATGGTACTTAAGCTTCTGTGCTAGCGCAAGCTACCTTTACTATTGCACCTACACGTAATAACACCACTCGGTCGTTATTACTCCAGGTTCCGGGTTTCAGCCCTCACAATTCAGAAAGGTCACCTCGGCAATAATAAATATTCCATGTAAATATTGCGGAGGTGAACTGATTGTGCCACGGCATTTACCTCGGCAAAGAATTGCTGAGGTGAATTGTGGGGGCTGCGGTTTACAGAAATTCGCCATTCTTTATTGAATGTGCCGAACTTATCGAGGGCTCTGCTACGTATTACATCGTCAGCGCCCCCTCATTCTGTTAAACCGGTACTGGAACAACGTAGGCCCGTCTTTCGGTATGCGTTTATTCCGATTTCATCGGATGGTTACATGCAACCATTAACGTTGTACCTCCCGGTATCTACATACCTTCCGGTATCATCGTTATATCACGGGTCTTCCACTTTTGTTTCTGTGGAAGCTTCGTCTACGGCTGCAGTTACTTCCACTTATGTACCTCGTCGTGTGACTTATCATGTTATGTCCCACTCTACGGGTGTTTCTTACGTTCTCATCGGTCCGTGAGGTATTCAACGTATGTACCACGCACCGATTCTGAGACGTGGAAGTTAAGGTTACATGCCCGCAGTTGCGGGCTAGCTATCTGCGGCGCATGTTTCAATTCACGTGGCATCAGCTTCCGATTTTACTGACATGATACGATGTATCACCGAGCTATTTATTCTACGATAAAGAATAAATGCCTACTTTATCGGGCTGTTTATTCTACGATAAGAATAACTGGCCTACTCCGCCTTGTATCCCCCCGTACCTGTCCGTTACGGAAGAAAGGGAGGGGTGGCGCTACAGGGCTCATCGTATGCTATTGTCTCGGTTGCTTCTCCACGTCCGGCAACGTTGAATGTTATCAGTCAGTCTGGTCTGACATCACATTCGACTACTTCCGGTTATGCAGATCTTATCTTCCATTTCGGTCCTGTTAGGCATAGGGTATCGTTTTTATCCTATCCTTTTCAGGCACTGGTTGTCGTGCATCTGCGTCTCCGGCCTAAATACCCAGTTAGGCCGGCTAACTCTCAACAGTTTCTGTCACGTCCGGTGAGGAAGTACAGATTATGTCACCATGATGTTGCTGATCCATTTTAACAACTTTTTGGTGATAATTACGCAGCTATTGAGAGTAACTCGTCTTCAATTTGTGCTCGTCGGTTATAGCCCCTGGGGCACTTGTTATTTCCGTTCGTTCACTCTTTAACTTACTATCGTAAGTTGTGAAGACATCTGATCATCGTATACGTTTTACGTATTGGTTTCGACCGTGCAAACGCTTACGTTGGTCACTACGGAACTGTTTATGCATTAGGATATTTCACTCCATTAATTGCTTCAACGGTTTCCGCTTTGACGAATTTCCACCTCTGTGTCTCGTCTGTTTAGTTTTTTATACGTTTCGTATAAAACCTTTATAACGGTACTTCGGTCTATTTTTATTATTACCGTTCCGAGATCACTGGTGGTTTATTCGTATATCTAGCTGCCTGAAGTTCTGCCTATCTTACATAGAGCATTCTTTCTTGTCTACAACTTTTATCAACTTGGAAGTTGATACATTGTTGTATTATTTTGCAGCTAGACACTATGAATTCTATTTCGGTTTTCACTCCGGAATATAACTCATTTTGTAGTGTCACAGCCTCATCCGGGTCTTCCGGTCAGTTTTACATTTATCTTGGGGTTTTAACGAGGGTCGCGCATGCGCTTTCCTTTACCGTCCTTGCCGGTTCCTCGTTGACCCATATGATTTATGTAGGCCGTGAGGGTTGGGTGTTGCTGTTGCGTCATGGGAGCATCATCACCGGATATGGTTTTTTTGTCAGAATTTGGATCGATTCGTTTGATCCAAACGTTTTGGGTTTGTTTCGTTCAACTAGTTGTACGTCTCATCTATACTCCAAAAATTCTGACAATGCTCCCCGAGTTGGTCATCTTAATGAAACGAGGAGAGATTTTCTACGGTTTCTTCCCTCGCGGATTTTGGTTGATCCTCTTCGTATTCCACTTCGACTGTGCTTTAGTGAACCTTTTAGGAAGACCTGTTTCGACTCGCCTTCTTGCATGCACAGATCGTCATGGGTTTGCGATTACTCCGGTCAGTAACATCAGAACTAGTTATCTGATTCTGCTTAACACGGATTGGCTTCTTCGAACCCTTTCATGTTTAATCGCATTCCCTTATCTTCTTTACTTTTGGTAGAGAATGTGGAATTGATGACTGACTTCTTGGCGACGTAGTCTAACACCGCGGCTTGGGGACACCATCTTCGATGTTACGTGACTAGAAGAAACTACGTTCTAGCTA
The DNA here is from genome assembly GCA_036873755.1 of Hanleya hanleyi. NCBI lineage: Eukaryota > Metazoa > Mollusca > Polyplacophora > Lepidopleurida > Hanleyidae > Hanleya > Hanleya hanleyi. The sequence continues at coordinate 32,675 of JAVTVY010008954.1, forward strand.
TTCTTCTTGAGGTTACTTCCCTGTCGCTGCTATACACTACTCCAGGCTTCCTCATTTCCGTTCTTCCTATACGAGGAGGGCTAATTCGGATTTGACTGACCTGGTCGGTTCCGTCTTTTTACGTGAGTATCCAGAGTGGTGTATGAGGCTGCGTCGCTTCGTCATCGTTTCCTTCAGTTTGCTGTGGAGTAGTTCAGCAACATGTACAGGTTTGTATGCTGAAGGATACTCCTTCGGTTTCCATGACCTTTGTCACTTACCGAGCTACCCCAGACTTTTTCAGTTTCTGTATTACCTGCAGTGTAAGCACAGAATCTATTTTCCTCTTCTAGTGGATGAATAGATGGAAGAGCCTTCATTCCGGCGGTAGTGTTGCTGTTCTTTTCTTCAGACACTGAGGTATCTTTGCGGTGGCGTTGTTGTGTTCGGCCCTGTACGCACCTATATCGTTTTTGAAGGTCAAATCTCACCGGTACTGCACTACTTTTATCGGAGAACTTTTTGACTGGTGTTTCTTCCTCCGTCTCAGCCAGTCTTGTAAGACTGCGTCGAGGAGGGCTGGAGAACATTTTTGGTTCGAGAATTGACACTCCTCTCGTTACAGCGGAAGTCAACTAATTCTCAATAACCTACGCTTGTGTTGTGTCAGACATTATCATAGCTTTTGTCCTTCATAACAAGCACGGGGAACTGTGTTTTGTTTCCCCTGTTGCTCCTGCTTTTAGGGATCGTCGCTACGAGTTTATCACGTTTCCGGTATGTCGGACGGACTCTCTATCAGGTTCTTACGACCGGGTGACTGTTATACTCGTAGAATGCTTCATTTATGAGTAATTTCAGCGACTTTTTGTTTCTGATTGTTTTTTCTCATACTACGATTCCAGCTGTCTTGGCAGCGTTTTGCGTACGTTTGGGCGTAATCTGGCTGAAGGACTCATTCCTCGGCCGCTGCTACTCCTTCTGCCAGCTTTTCTTCTAGAACGATCTCTCGGGTTGTTCAGGTGTCATCCCATCGTTCCACGTAATTTTTCTTCCACTCCCTGGAGTATGATGGTTGCATGGAGTCGTTTGTTCACCCCGTCGCTTTCCGATGGGTACTGAGATTCACTCCAGACGTTGCAGTTCCGGAGCTGGTTTGGGCGCTGTATCGTTTTCAGGAGTGTTTTTCAGTCTACATGTATGACATCTAATTATAACCTTCTGTGATCATAGATGACTTATGTTTTTTTTTATATTCCTGCAGTCTGGTAGCTTGTTACCGCTGGAGTTTGGCTGATACTTCATGGGAAACTATTGTCTAGGTCTTAGTGCAGCTGATGGGCTCTAACACCTAGTCATTTTTTCCCCCAGACTTCGCTATTTTATGCACTGTCGTGTGATTCATGGAGTATGAACCGAATTTCGTCATCCCGGCATATCTACAGGTTCTACTCTTACGGATTTGTCTTTGGTTTATGTCTCCTTATGGCTTTTTCCGGAGTCCGTCTACCGACTCTGTTCTGCAGTCTATAATTGAAATCATGGCAGAGTTATGGGCCCTGATTAGAGCTCGCGTACAAACACGTGTTTTGTTTTGTGCCGGTTTCGGTCCCTCTTCTAGCAGGAAATATTATATATGTTCTTCCTAGCTTTCCAAACTTCTCGTTTGGCGTACACGGACGTACCTGCGGAGGCTATTTCACTCTCGTTGGTATTGCTTCATCAGTTCAGGGCTGTACTGACATCCTGTTTCCTTTGGTGACTGTGGACGACGTTTTAGGACCGTATCTGGAGGTTTGCGATACGTTTGTTTGTCACCACCTATGGGATTGGATGTTGTTAAGACGGGATTGCTACACCCTGGGACCGTTGTGGTGCCCAGGCTGTTGGTCACTCGTCCATATCTATCAGGCATGGAAATTTTTCTTCAATAAGGCTGATTGCAGACTTTTATCAAAATTTTGAAATTTCAGACTTTTTTGAAGTAGATTTTACACTTTCCTGTGGTTACAATTCCCATGCCTGCTCTATGCACTAGACCTTCTTGTGGTTTTACCATTTTGTAATTTGGTAAGTAATCTTGCTCTCCCCAATTTTTCAAAAAGAAGGGGGGGGGGGGTGAGATTTTTGGGTCTAGTGTATGTCAGCTTTATTCACTGGGCCTGTAGTTACTATAGACCGGATGAGTATATCAAGGACCGTATCGTCATTATTATACATTTATGGTCTTTGATTACTTCGCTGACTCCTGTACTCCCCTTCGCTTATGCTCGGGGTCCTTTTGTTTCCGACCACTCATTCCCTCCGTCCTGCTATGGTATTCTAGCAAAAAGTATGTGAAGGTAAGTTTAACAGCGCAAGAAATATGAAAAATTTGAAAATCAATTTTCCTATTTCTAAGCTTAAACTTACCTTCACATACTGTGATGGCCCTCCCAGCCTCCCCGCTGATGGGTTATTCACACTGCGTTGAATGGGAAGAAGGAAGTGACGTGGTCGGTCACGTGGGATCTGGGTACTCGCGCATGGGCATTGGGGCAGTACAGGGACTATTTTTATTCTGTGGTAATATATTACAATTAGGCAATCGCGTAAGAACACGATAGCAAAAAGTATGTGAAGGTAAGTTTAAGCTTAGAAATAGGAAAATTGATTTTCAAATTTTTCATATTTTTAACAAAATATTGATTAAAGTAATGATTCAAATTATATTCCCATAAAGTAGGCTACATGTACCATCTGCAAATTTTGTCCGGTAGTCAGTCAGTGAGTGAGTCCATCTGAATCCTTTCGTGACGGCAAAATAAGGAGAACCGTTGACATTAGAACCTTGATTTTTGGCATGAAGGTGCATTAGGGGACTGTTACCAGCAAGTTCTGAGCTGACATACTTTTGATGAAAATTTCTGATGATTTTTGATGAAAATCTCTGGTGTTTCTGACTTGGGCAGTGCCCATATTAATATAGGCGGGATTTCAACTGGAGGGTGGGCATTTCCAAGAGTTCAGTTCGCAATGCCTACCCTACTTCGTAGGTCCTGTGACGTTAGTCACAACGCTCATGTGGGAAAAAGAAACCCATATTAACTAACCTGGCGGCTTACTTAGGATGCATTGTCCTTCTCTAGTGTGGGAATTTTTATCCCATGATCAAGTTATATGGGATCCTCTTCATCCCGAACAGAATGCAATACATGTTGACAGACATATAAATTGCACTATGAGGCACAAATGAATGCTTAGTATCTTGTAGGTTGGAATAGGGTATTGGGACCTCGCAATTAAACTCAACTACCTACTACTGTACAGTCAAAATTGAGTTACCTATCAACTCACAAAACTACTAGCACCATCAGCTGCCTGCAGACAGACAGACAGACAGACAATGTTGACAATAATTACATCAAAAATCGACCATAGAGGTCCATGTCCCCCGCTAGCAGCACCAGTTATGGTGGATTACATCCACCATAACTGGCGCTGCTGCTGCGGGGGCCATGGACCTCTATGGTCGATTTTTTGGGGTCGATGATATCTCATATCATTGATAAGAGTATGATTTGAAAATGGAGATATCGCTGATGAGCTTAACATAATCTAATACAGCAGATGGCACCCATATTGGATTATGCACATCCATAAAACATGATACATGACTGCCCTCTCACTAAGGTCAAGGGACTCCCCAAGTTTGAAGTAGATCAGTTGAATCGTACTCCAGCTATTGTCCGGACAAGATCAAACTGCTTAAAATCCAATGAAATCCAGTATGGCCGATGGTGGCCATATTGGATTAAGCACGTCCTTGAAAAACAATCCTAATCCTCCTCTCAACAATGTCAAGGCACTCCCCAGGTATGAAGTAGATCGGTTGAATCGTTCTCGAGTTATTGTCCAGACAAGATTCAACTGCTTACAATCCAATATGGCTGACGGCGGCCATATTAGATTACGCACATTGCTGAAAAACAATCCCAACCGTCCTCTCACAAATGTCAAGGCACACCCCAAATTTGAAGTTGATCGATTAAATCGTTCACGAGTTATTGTCCGGACAAGAAAATCTAAGATCCAACTGCTTATAATCCAATATGGCTGACGGTGGCTATATTGGATTATGCACATCGCTGAAAAAAAATCCAAACCGTCCTCTCACCGATGTCAAGGCACTCCCCAAGTTTGAAGTAGATCAGTTGAATCGTACTCCAGTTATTGTCCGGACAAGATCAAACTGCTTAAAATCCAATGAAATCCAGTATGGCTGATGGTGGCCATATTGGATCAAGCACGTCCTTGAAAAACAATCCTAATCCTCCTCTCAACAATGTCAAGGCACTCCCCACATATGAAGTAGATCGGTTGAATCGTTCTCGAGTTGTTGTCCGGACAAGATCCAACTGCTTATAATCCAATATGGCTGACGGCGGCCATATTAGATTACGCACATTGCTGAAAAACAATCACAACCGTCCTCTCACCAATGTCAAGGCATACCCCAAGTTTGAAGTTGAACGGTTAAATCATTCACGAGTTATTGTCCGGACAAGAAAATCTAAGATCGAACTGCTTATAATCCAAAATGGCTGACGGCGGCCATATTTGATTACGCACATGGCTGAAAAACAATCCCAACCGTCGTCTCACCAATGTCAAGGCACACCCCAAGTTTGAAGTTGATCGGTTAAATCGTTCACGAGTTCTTGTCCGGACAAGAAAATCTAAGATCGAACAGCTTATAATCCAAAATGGCTGACGGCGGCCATATTTGATTACGCACATGGCTGAAAAACAATCCCAACCGTCGTCTCACCAATGTCAAGGCACACCCCAAGTTTGAAGTTGATCGGTTAAATCGTTCACGAGTTATTGTCCGGACAAGAAAATCTAAGAACGTACTGCTTATAATCCAAAATGGCTGACGGCGGCCATATTGGATTACGCACATTGCTGAAAAACAATCCCAACCGTCCTCTCGCCAATGTCAAGGCAAACCCCAAGTTTGAAGTTGATCGGTTAAATCGTTCATGAGTTATTGTCCGGACAAGAAAATCTTACGGAATTACGGAATTACAGAATTACGGAATCACGGAATTACGGAATCACGGACACCGGTGTTTCTAAGTCCCCCCCCTACTAAGTAGCGGGGGACAAAAAACCATGCATCCTTTGAAGAATCACATGAGAACCTGTTGAGTGAACAAGAATGTAATAGTCCCCCAACGTTAAGGAGAGCAATCAATCACTCTCCATCACTCTCCTAACTTTTCATCATGGCGAGTAATTGAGCCCTCTCCTGGAAATTGTAAATGCAATGGAGAGTGATAATACGGAGAGAAATCCCTCTCGCAAATCGAAATCCGGGTGAGTAATCAACATCTCTCGAAGATAACACAAACACGAGCGACTGATATTATGGCAGAACTCACCTTGACGTACGAAGGTCTGGTTGACGTCCAGGAGGATGTCGCAGCCTTCCACGATCATCCGCTCGATGGACAAGTTCTTCCTGATGTTCTCCGTCTCACTCACTTCATCGTGCATTATCTGGAAACAAAACATTGTGTTACGTTACGAGAGCGAAACAAAGGATAAAACATGAATACATATCTTTCTTCTCGAACTTATTAACTTCACCAGGAATAATTTTACGCTAATGTATTGAAATACCAGTACAGAATGGGAAATACATTTGAACGGTCACCAAGGGTCATATTTGCACCTTAAAGTTACCAAAGTTTTGTACGTCACGCAGGAGAAGAGGGCGGGGTCAAAGAAAGAGGGCCAAGCATTATTTCAATCTATTACTTTAAGAGATTTCAAGGATCAAGGTCAGATAAATTTGAGGAGATTAGTTCTCCACTTCGTCTCGAGGTTAATCCCAAGCTGTGGGCTGACTGATGATACCAATTATCCCAGTAATCAGAGATTTGGCAAGCGGGCATGACGAAACCTGAACGTTGTACGTCAACGGTTTAATCGCATATAAGCTGGTGATTTACTATTCAAATATTACTTGTGTACATGAAATACCTCAAAGATTTCTAGCACAACAATTGTCAATTCGAAGATTATAGTAGGCCTATCAATTGGGTGTCTGAACCATCAAGTTAATTATTAAATTATTATTAATTATTATTATTAATTATTAAAACATGGTAAACCCTCTAATAATCCCCAATTTTGGGAATGAAATTTAATCTTTGGTTAAAACCAATTTTTATCGCCCTGTAAAATCATTGAAATAATGAAGAAATAATGCATTATAAGCTTGATTTTGAACCATTTTGTCAATTTCCTGTTCTAATAAATTTGATCACCCTCCAGATTTTATGACGGGAAATTTCACTTCCTGTGATTGGATTATTAGAGGAATTACTGCGGAGTGAATCTGTCCATCGCTCGACGGTTTCCCATAGAACATTTAATCATCCCAAAGTTCAATTATATTTTTGAAATTTTTTTAGTCAGGCATAATGAATCCACAATTAATTTTCATTTTCTGGCGAAATTTAGACTGGTGCAAAATACTTTCTCACCCTAGATAGCTCCTCTAATTTACTTTGAGCATACTCCAGACTTTCCCTCTCCACATGATCATGTGGGGTGTGTGCCAGGAGTTCGTGGAGCGTGATGATGTACCTTGGTACCTGGAGAGAGGTAAACAGATAAATATGCATGTATATACAGTACTGAAATGCACAAAAGAACTGAACAACAACTAAATTAAGCGAGATTCATAGAAGTCCAATTTCTAAACAAGAGCCTTATGGGCTTCAATATATGCCCATGCATGTCTAACCATAACCCTTTCAAACTTATCGTATCAACTAGAATTTGACCTTGATGAAATAGGTCAAGGTCTGTCTACATGAATATACTTTTTTCTAATTTAATCACCAGTTGCATACTTGTATGTGCTGTATACTGTGAATTTCAAAAGACGAACCATGATCCCTCGAGATACTACAATAACTAGAATTGACCTTTATAAAACAGGTCAAGGTCGGTAAAATTAGAAGAAAAAAATTTGTCCTTCACCAGTATGTAGTATGAATTTGGAGAGCCCGGACGTAATCCGTCAAAAGTTATCACCAACACTTTGACCCAAAATAGGCCAAGGTCAGTCATCTTCACTAGGTATCCGACCAATCGCCAATTGCATATTTATTATTAATTTAGAAAACCCGGCTATAATCCTTCAAGAGATATTGTGTTAACAAAGAAGATGGACAGACATAATGGACCAAGCAGATAATACCCTTAGGCAAAACATGGCAGAGGGGTAAATTCAATGGGCTTAGATTCCACATCGAGTCTGAACTGTACTTATAGCATGAGCACAACAATTTTCAACGATTTACTGTTTGACTCATTGGTAAAGCATACCCAAAGTTACGTACCAATCCATGGCATGGAACTGGAGATATCGCATGGATAAGCAAAAGATGGATGGACAGACAGATGGACGCAAATTGTGATTGCAATATATGAGCTCATGTATCGAGGGTATATAAAAACTGTATTCAAATGAAAAGTGCTCATTCTTGTTGGGATTTTTAAATTGAATATTTTTTATCAGAATTAACTTTCATTTCCAAAAAATTTATATCGCTTTATCCCATAAAATCACAGTTTACGTCAAAACTAGTATTTTTGTCAAGAAACATAAAATTTTGATTAAGATGGAGGTCGGATTAGTCTAACTTCCGTCTAATCAATAATTTCATAATGCATTAATTAATCTGTTGGCAGTTTCCTACATTCAAAGAAAGAAGAAAGAAAAATGAATTAGCCATGAAAAAAAAAAAAAAAAAAAAAAGTTTTGTCTACCTGTCACTTGAGACAGGTAACTAATATTTCTCTACCTGTCTGATAAAAAAATTACCTGTCAGATACAGATGAACAGGTGTTTATTTCGACCCCTGCTTTCCGTTGTCGGTAGAAACTTACTTGATGCATAGGGTAAGTGAGGAAGGTCTCTAGGGTCCTCCCCTCACAGACGATCTTCTCCTCGTAGCGTTTGAGCAGCATGTTGAATTCAGGTTTCTGTTTGTACTCGGCCAGAACCTGCAGACTGTAGTGGTGGTTCCGTACGTACTCTTGATATATACACAACATGGGCAGTAACATGTCGAACAAGTCACCTGCAAGACAAGAATACCTAGATATACTAGCTTCGATAAAATCTGAAGGCGAACTCGCCTGAATGAGTTTTTCCGCTCAACATTTCCTCCCTGATCAGTTCTTCGTGAATTGGTGAGTTTTACGGGAATAATCCATTTTCTGTCTGATACTGAGCATTTACATTTAGTGCTGACCAACTGTATGGCGCTGTCATTTGCTATGTCAGACTTGAGGTAAAATTATGTCAGAGGTGAGGGAGAATGTTGCTTCAGTTCAGTGGATGCAACGCTTGCATTGTGACGAAAAACCATGTGACGCTACCAATGATGTCGCCACTGTTACATCACATGGAATAAAATTAACGTCACTGACCATAGAACCTCGTTTTCATAAACAAATATGATGGCATCCTACAGACACTCTACACAATGAAAACAGATCCCATATCAGAACATCAAATGGATCATTTCTGTATACCGGTACCACTTTATTTCACAGAGCATTAATATGGTGCAGATTCTGGAAGAAATATCACACCGAGAATACTTCCCCTTTGAAGGGAAACACTAAAGATTAGTACACCTCTTGTTGGAATAGTATCTTGCATCATGATTGGATAAGAACGTTCACCATTACTATGAAGTAATATTACCCGTTAGCAAGGGAGTTAACTCTGCAGGAGGGAACTATTCTCTCTTTAGTTCCTCCTGGTAGGGCAATTTTCCACATAATACCTCTCAGTACCTATGCGTATGTGAGAATGGGATGTGGGATGAGCGTGTGCATGCGACGCAGGTGGCCAGTCATGACACTTGACATGAGTGGCAGGCATGATTCGCTCCATCAACGTTTCTCTCAGTGTATCATCGATATTTTTAATAAAACACCAATTCAAGTAATGATTTAAATTATATGGCAAACGAGTCCCATATTAACTTGATCATGGGATGAAAATTTCCACCCTGCTGGTGGCTTGGTTAGGATGCATTGTCCTTGTCTCGAGTGGGAATTTCATCCAATGATAAGTTATATCTTTTTATTCCAGCAGGGAACTTCTTGGGCAGGTAAAGTGTGATTATTAACTAGAGTCTGAGTAAGACAAGATATTTGATCCCCTGCATCAATGGCTGAGTTGCACATTATTGAGAGAAGAAAGAAGAGCCTGTCTGGTCACGGACCAGAGACTTCAGCTGTTCAGCTACTGAGTGGTATAAATTCACTTTGCCCTATCTATTAACCCAGGAGAATATTTTGAACTGGTGAGAACAAACAATTTTATACACATGTACTATATTTTGCTACTGTTCAAAGGAAATTCCATTGATGCTTAGAATAATGTTAGGTTTGGCGAATATTGCATGAAAATATGCCAGCTATCACCAGTTCAAAATAGCCTTCTGGGTTAATAGATAGGGCAAAGTGAATTCATACCACCCAGTAACTGATCAGCTGAAGTCACGGGTCACTGAACACACAGGCTCTTCTCTCTCAGCTAACATGTGCATATCTCGGATAAATGAATCACTTCAGATCACAAGCTCAAAGGTAATTCCTACAAAAAGTCCTCATATATCCTGCTCTAATTGTCAAAAATCTTCCGGAGTAATAAGTTTTTCAACAATATTCAAACAACAGCAAGTGGATTTTTCAGCTGAAGGATTAGAATCTATAACGAGGGTATGTCATACAGTGATGACGTTAAAGAAAACTACCATTTTTGTTAATAACTTCTTATTTGTTCATAACACTCCAAAAGCTTCTGGCGACTCGGCTTCTCACATGTCATAACAGTGATTTTTCAAATGATAGTGTGCATGATGCAGATCTATATGTGCTAGATGTCCACCTATGCCGGATGTCCCTTAGTTCGATATATTCTCGACTTCATTCGGCGAAAACAACCTTTTTCACCTCCATTTTAGAGAGGTACTTCTCTCTAACCTGGTGATGCCAAACATGAACAGAATCATCCTCTCCCAGGGTGCTTTGCGCTACGCTGCATTTACCCCTGTAGGGGTCTCACCATTTTTTACAGGATTCTTGTAAAAACCAAGAACTGTTCCATCTGACTGTTTTACTGATCGCAAAATGCATATTTATCTCGAAATACACTGAACAGTTATTCAGTGTATTTCAAAACGCCAGTTTCACACAGTTTGAAGGCAGCTTTTTGACAAATTACCCTAGAACTATTTGTTGCGGAAATATATAACGGCGAGTAGCGACTGATATCAATTCGCCCAGTTAGACGGTCGCCATGTTCGTTCACTGTGGCAACAGATGACATCGGGTCAACTCCGGCACAGTCCGTGAGACCCTTACAGCGCTAAATGGAGTGACGCAAAGCCGAACGAAATGAATGCCTGGTAGAGCTTGGAACAGAATAAGAGAGACCAGAGGTCACAACAGAATTTTTCATTCAGTAAGCATTGTGTGAGTAAAGGTGAAAATTTAGAAGCCACATTAGTTTGACTAGAGTAGTTTTTTAATTTGCCAATGCGTAAATCATGCAATTTTACTAAGTTATCTCCCTGTCATAGCATCTGATTCTTCACCAGCCACATGGTGATCCAGACTGGTGTAAAATTCACGAGAAATTGTAGAAAATTAAATTTGGTAGTTGTAACTGCCTGGATGATGAAAAATCTTCAAACGCCGCAAATGATTATTCACAATGACACCATGCAGCTAGCGGAATCAGCTCACATTGGCGATTAAACATGTTGCCGACCCGGATTTGTCCTCACCACAAAGGCGAATGACTTTACTCAGAGTGGCATGATATCTTGTCGCATTGGTGAACTAACGCCCGGGTTTCATGACCACTGGATACCCTTGAGGAGTGATGCCAATGACATGTCATGTGCTCGCTAGCAAAGAAATCTACATCATGAACGTCCATGTTTGGAGAGAAAAGGCCAGTTAATCAAATATTTGCGCTGCCTGGCAGAACATGGCAATAGAGATCGCCAGCCACACTACACTACACTGCTCCAGTAGGTAAAAGAAGACTTGGCATCATAAAACGAACAATTATAACGTCGTTACATTATGATGTTGCCTTTGTAACGTCCAGAAAAATGACATGGGCATGCACCATTTACCTCTTGGTATACACGTAGCTACATGGCGTCAGTTCGAGCTGGTCAACCCCATGGAGGTTTGGGTTAAAATATCTGCTTAAAACAAACTGACAGATTCTCATTTACTCCCACCAGTGAATGAATTCAAACCAGCAATGCGTCAACTCAGGTCTTTCAACTTACACTCGCCTTTTAGTGAAGACTGCACATTTTTATTACGATGTAGATTCCTTGACTAGCAAAGATGAAATTCTGTAAATGAACTCTGCGGTATTCTGCATGTGAACTGTCGTATTCTGTATTAGAGCTGTGGTATTCCTTTTGTGAACTGTGGTATTCTGTATGTGAACTGCTATTATGTATGTGAACTGTGGTATTCTGTGTGAGCTGTGGTATTCTGTATGTGAACAGTGGTATTATGTATGTGAACTGTGGTATTCTGTATATGAACTGACTTGTGAACTTACCTAATACTAATGTGGGCCAGTTCTCTAATCTGGCTGTGAGACCCTTCAGGAATATTTGGTGCAAGAAGAGCAAAGTTTCACTGAAATGGAATAGGGAGAAAATTCAGCTGATAAATACTTCTGAATCAACCCTTAATGCAATAAAAATAGACTTAATTACTTATAATAACTAGTACCCGGTAATTACTTTATAACTGCAGAAAGAGCTTGCTTCACAGAAATGTGCACAGAGAAATACATGTGCTCAGGTCAGGAAGAGGTAGTAGAGTTACTCCCCCTGATGTGATTGTTAGGGTTACAAGAGTAATTCCCCCTTGCATGTGGTGAAAATGGGGGAATTTTTTTATATTTTAAAATAAATGACCATGGATACCATTATTATCCAAAACAAGGTGTTTCAAAATGAATAATTAAATAAGAATGAAATATGTTTTGTGAAAGATTGACTTTTACCGATACAAGAATGAATTGTAGATGACAGTCTACTCATTTTCAGTCCACATGAATGAAGGTTTGGGGCCGAAGGTGCATGCATACATGCAGAAGTGTCAGTTTCAGTAGTTTTGAGATAATTCACTGACTTTTTGTTAATTATCTTCAGGGCCCGCCCCAGCCCGTTTCGAGCCAGTTTTAATTTATTTATTTATATACATATATTTTTAAGCAAATTCACTCTCTGCACACACCGAAACCAATAGTAGTGCAAGTAATGTTGCTGAATATCAAGTCATCAGGCTGTATGAAAATAGACCATTTAATACTCCCAGAGCTTCCATGGGCTTCGACAGTCCATCATCAAATCCTATTCCGCTATAACTTACCACAATCTGCTCCACATATGGGTGCCCAAACTAAAAGTCAAGATCAGGTCCCGATCTGTTTATTAATATGTACAAATTTTCCCTTATTTTTAACATTTTATTCAATTCTGAGTCCGTTTAGATGAATTTCTTCATGAAAAACAGAATTAGAAGCCTTGTAAACTTAATTCTGGTGTTTGAAATGTTTAACCTCCACTCAGAAGGCATTATCTGTAGAGCACATGTAGTACGACAAGTCAAGCATTTACGGTAAACCTAATATTACAATCACCCCGTTAAAATTCAATCACCCGTAATTTTGTGGACAAAATTCAAGAAGTTGATCACCTCCGAAAATCATTAAAATAACGAAAGGTTTATGAAATTTCTGCATGATTTTGGACCATTTTGTCAACGCTCTGGTCCAAACAACATGTTGATAAATGACAACATGGGGAGAAATTTAAATTCCTGTGATTAAATTATTAGAGAATTTACCACATAATGGAAATCCCTCTCATAAATCCCCCAGGAAATTTCAATCAACCCGGGCCAATTTTGGGAAAAAAATTCAATCGGTTTTTCTAATAATTTTGATCACCTTCTGAAATCAATGAAAGAATGAAGAAATTATGCATTATCTCCATGATTTCGAAGCATTTTATCAACTTCCTGTTATAATAATTTTGATTACCCCGATTTCATGGTGTGAAATTTCATTTCCTGTGATTGAATTATTAGAGGGTTTACCGGAATCAAAAAAAAAAAAAAAAAAAAGGTTCAGCTAACAGGTCAATCAACAATGTTAAATTTCCTACAGCTTACCTATTGAGGAATATTGAGTTGACATCTTCATGAGTAATAGGGGGCTTCTTGGAGCTAGCTGCCATTCGGAGCGGCCTGAGAAAACATGTGACAAGGGCAGATAACTGGCGGTTGTACTCCTCTTCACATTCCACCATACTGAAGACAATACTGTTACGTTTCCGCATGCTCTCCGCATGAGGTGAGCGGATGTATAACTCCACGATCTGCTTCCATCTTCGACGGCACAGCCAGCCACGGAAAAAGCTCTGCACCTGGCAGAAATCACGCATTATAACATCGAGACCATGAAAAGTACAACAACAAGGATTAAATAGTATTCTGTAGGAGTAGCTTTCCATGCAAAGACTTGGATTCTGTCTCTAATCTGATATAACGGTAATCATATATAGAGTGGGAATCAACAATGAAAAACAAGAGTTATTTCCCTTCAAATAATCCGTCATTCCCATCACAAGCTGAGCTATTGCCAAATTACCAGAATAATTTACTATGCATGTTCAACCTAATAAATTGTCATCAATGAACTACAAGATATGGTAAAATAAATATTTAGGTGTGTTTAAGGTCTTGTGAATTATAACATATTGGACAAAATTGATGTCGGAATATAAATTACTGATAGGTGTGAGCTATAACATAATCAACTTCAAGGTCCTAATCTCAATCTTAGTAAACACAGGATCACAATATCAATCTATATGAATAATATTATCAGTTGATCATTCAAATATTTCAATTTTTATGGCATTTATGTCAACAGCTAATCGAAAGGGTCATTTCCGAATAAATAAAAAAAAAAAGATTTCTATATTCTAGTCATCAGATTATTTTTGATGATCCTTAAAATCTGTGTTTAGAGAGATTGATATACAAGTACAAACAAATTACCCGTAATATTTTTGGATCAGTTGCACATGATATAAATAAAAGTTGTTTCGCACAGATTCTTTTT